>BMAO01022653.1:0-130535 GCA_019973975.1 Trichonephila clavata
CTTAATTTTGTTGATATGTTTTTTTTTTGTACTATCTCTTAACACGCAATTCTTTTAACAAAATTCTTCAAAAAAATATTTCAGTCCCTTCAGTTTCGTGTTAAGTGATTTTCACTATATATGTAATAAATCATTGTTTTTTTGCTGGACTCTTCAAAACATATATTCCCAAGCTTTTTTGTCTCATAGACCCCTTGTCATGTTTTTCAGGGGGCAATGTTTGGGATAGACCCCTGCTTAATTAATATTGAGTTTTTGCAAATTTATCAACTTAACTGTCTTTTTGACAGCTGGTACTACTACCCCTACGTTCAAAGAATTAAATTTCTAACTGTAATGAAGTATAGTGTTTAAAATTTAAAAATCACTGTGAATTAATTAAATTAAAAGTTAATTAATAAAAAATACTGTTAAATAAAATAACTAAACAATAAACAAATGATTTTAATGGGAGAATCTGGTGTTACAATATCAAATTTTCAACATTTGGTATCAATTTTGTCAGATTTAACCTTAAATCTCCTCTGTTAGTAGTGTTCAATTTTTTTTTTTTTAGTTTTTGGAGATAGGCAACATTGTGCTGAAACTCCTTCACATTCGGAAAAGCAATTTGAAATTTCCTCGCGATATTCTATAGTTCGGGACTAATAACAGGTTTCACTTTTTAAAGCCAAAATTCCTGACATCTGTTTCTAAACTTTAAGACCTTCGTTAGAGGTCATTATGATCAGTCCCTATTGTAATGTGACATTTTTTCTTCAATGTGACCATATGAATCCATTGCCGATTGTGGTATTACCATAGTTAAAGCATTCTCAACCCTGGTTTCAAAATCTGAATTAAAGGCATTTAACTGTTGAACTTAGGTTAATATGTCCTGACAGATTGTCTGTGTCCAATTGATAAAATTCGGATCTCTAGTATTATCCTTCTTTAGCTGATCTGGCGAGAAATGCTGAAATAGTTCTTGTTTTAATAAAATTCATGCTGTCCCCTTGTAAGTACAAACTAACCTCATTAAATTTAGTAAATAAATCTGTTAAACGGGTAAAATTTAGTTTCCACTTGATTAATTTTTTTTTTAAAATTAAAGTCACGTTTTTGTTTTATGAGACCCACTATCATAGGTATTTTTATTTATTGTAAAACAGCTTATTCTGACGGTTTATGTTGCTATTTGATCTGGTGAACGTGTTAAGATTTGTCAATAATAATATTCATGGAATTGGAAAATGCCCCGTAGTCATCACATTCTCTATGAAATGAAGCATTCGTTAATTTAAAGGTGTCATTTTTATGAAAAATTTGAAAAAAGAATATTCGAATACTTAAATTTTTTTTCTACGAGAATATTTATACCAAGAAATGCAAGAATGTGTGTGAATTATGCATCATTAATACTAATTTAAAAGCAAAAAAAGTAAGGTCTCTCTCTACATATATTGTGTCAATTTGAAGGAAGAATCTACATTTTGCCTACATTATTTTCTGAAGCATGAAATTCTAATGAATTTAAAAGGCTTAATTTAAGTGTTGGTTTAATTAAGTAATTTTATTCTATCGAAAAACATTCTGTTTGATTTATAATTGTTATATTAAAAACAATACAAATTTCTAACCATTTGTTAAGTGGAATAATTATATAAAATAAAATTATTGGTAAGTTTAATGAAATTCATATGAAATTTAAAGATTTTTAATACAATTTGGTATGTTCAAATTAATCAATTTATTTTTCATTCAAAGAAATCTATTTTTAATAAAGTTTAGTTTTTTTTTATGCTTATAAAATCAGTCGTTTCCATTTCTACTTTCTTTTATACATTAAAAGACTGCAGTTCGTGATAGATTTCCGCAGTACAGACCTATTTATAAGAATCTACATTCTAAGGGAAAATTCTACATAGTATTTAGTTTTCACGTCTATTTTTACTTCGTATAAGGTATTTCTATAGCTTTTATCTTTTTTAATGGGTCGCAGTTTAAAAGATTAGTCATGGGTTCGAATCCTGATTTTACCAAGAATTCCCTTTGTGAAATTCTGCAAGTGCGACTTAATATAAGAAACGGGATCTCAAATTTCTCGAATGATGTTGTGTGGTAGTTAATAAAATACAAATTAAACATCCTAGCTGAGATGTGATTGCATATAAATTTGAAGTCTGCAGCCAAAAGAACCCATGTTCTTAAATTTCAATGTTAAATTAATTTATAAAATTAGTTGTCCATTTTTGTTGTTTTTTAATTAATAACACTATTTGATTACTATTATTTAAAATTTAATTTTTAGGTTTAAGAAATGTTGAATAATTTTTAGCGATACAATGAATATGGGACAACTTTCTTCCAAAAGTCATTCAATAGCCAATCCATCTAACATGTATATTTTTCATCTTTCGTGCGAACGCTTCAATTAAATTCAAATTCAATTACTGAAAAGCTTTAACTTTATTTAAGCACATTTGCTACTTCAAATGTTTTAATATCAGAGCATATTTTAATATTAAACTTTGTCAAACTATATAAAAATAATGCAAACATTTTATATTCCTAATTTTTCAATACTTTGATTTTATAGCATTATAAAATTTTTGAAAAATATGTAAGTGATTAGGTAATTAGCTTTTATGTGTGTTTTTTAATTGGCTAAATTGTGCAAATTATATGCACTGATCATTACTTGAACTTTATTTTAGATTAGTGTTTTCAAAAATTGACTTTTTTTTACCTTTCAAAATTATTTTATTTTCTCATAAGGATAAGAGTATTAGAAATTTAAATAAGTAAATTTGAATTTTTTTTTTTTTTTTTTTGCTGTTTGTGAAATTTAAAATGTTGTGGCTTTTTCTAAGTAACACATAGTTTATAAAAAAAGGAATACAAGCTTCGTAAATTTTTTTTAGTTGGTATGAAAATTAAAGCATTTCGTTTCAATTGTAATAAATATAGATTTCATTTGTTGTTAACAGAGGACTTTTTTTTAACAAGTGAAACAAATTCAGTTGATCAGTTCAAATACTAGCCGTTATACCCCCCGCGGCTAGTATTTTTATATAATTAATCACTGAACAAAACTCATAATATTTCATATTTCGTACTTGTTGAAGATATTTAATTAAAACTTTAGATCGCTTACAATAAAATGACTGGTAAAAAAAAAAAGTTTTCTAAACTGATGATTTTCAGACAAAAAGTGAACTATAGTAGCGAAGCAACAAAAATAAAAGAAAAAGAAATTCTCAGTATAACTTGAAGGATAGTTTTCAAATATTTGAACCACTTTCCAATTCTTAACAAAAGGGGGGACACTCCCCTTTTTTTCAATCTTTTGGACCATGCCGCAAAAACAGTACTAGATTTGTTGACCTCAAAACGGTATCTTTCTAAACATGAAAGATCAGAAGAATTATTATGTTCAGTTTTGTACAAAAAAAAATAAAAGGGATGTTCATATTTGTAAATATTTCTAATCGCAATATTTTTGTTCGTTCCCAATTATGAACGGAAAATTAAAAGCTCACACACACACATTTTCATTGAAAAGAATTTTTGCATCTTATATGTTGTTTAGGGGGAAAAATCATTTAATTATTTTACACACATGTATATAGAAGTGTTTTACTAAATGAAGCAAGAGCTTTAATAAATTTCCCTTAACTGGATACAATAAAAAAAAAGATCATGTAGGATTTTAAGGAATAAAGAAATTTGAAAAAGGCACTAGCAAACCTCTAAAATCCTTTGTTCTAAATTGCCTTAGTTTGTTCTATAAATAAATGTTAAAATTTTGATATGTTAATTCAAGATAAATATATTTATATCGATGATTGATCAATTTCCTGTTAAGTCAAGTAATACAAATAAAATATCCATTTTATCCCTCTTTCAGGAATCCTGTCTAAGAGTCATGATGTTTCAGTAGTTAAGAAATCTAAATTAATTATACGTGAATAATTCAGGATTTATTTTCCACACATTTATCTGGAGCAGAAATGAATTTTCTTGAACTATATTCACTAACTTACGCACTATCAACAATTTTTTGTAAATCTTTATTTTTTCGAAAAACTATTAATAAAAAAAAGAGAAAAGCAATGAGAAATATGAAACAAAATACCATACTGCAAGTATATATTCACTTCCAAAATATATCTCTTAACTATTATATCGAAAAAACTTTGTATGAGTTAATCTTTGTGTATAATAAATTAGCTGTGAATAAATTTAATGGAGGAAAATTCAAAGTATTGATTTTGTAAGAAACAAAAATTTTAACTAAAGTTGTTTATTTCTAAAAATATGAGAGATTATCTCCTTTAATAATTAAGATAATGATAAAGATAAAACAAATAATACATTTAGAATAGTAAGAGATATAAAATTTCTAGATTAGATCCAGTCTTACTATATGTTGACTAGAAATTCTTACTGATTATACTAAAATATGAGCTGGCAACCCCCTTTCCTAACTGCCACACCACATCATCGGGAAGACATTGAGCCTCTACGGATTCAATGTACATCGGCCTGCTCTGCATGGTGGGTCCCTTGTGGCACCAGGACTCGAACCCGAGACATTCCAGCCTCGAGTTCGTGACCATAACTACAAGGTTACCGCAATCACTATAAGGAATTAACCAAAAGTATTTAAATTTTTAAAAATCAAAATTTAAAACATACGTAAAAAACTCAGACGATGTAGAATTTCCAAACATTTAATTAAACATAGTATTTTGTATGTAGAAGCATAAAATAAACAGTAAAATAAATAAATAAAACTGAAGCATTAAAAAAACTTTATATAAAGTTTGTTAATATATTTTTGTAATAATTATGTTTCGCATAAAAAAAGTGTTTGACTTAATAAACGAGTTTTAAATATTTTTTTATCAAGATACTCGAATGGATAATTTCATCAAGAAACTCTGCAAAATAAAACATAGGATTTAGCAAAAAAAAAAAAAAGGTCAAATTTAAAGATGAACACAAAGAATTTTTTTTTCTTTGAATACGCAAAGAAATTTAGGAGTCTTCAAATAATATAAATTTGATTATTATAAGTTTAGAAAGAAAATGTCCTCTTATAAATTTAAAGTATCACTTCTAAATTTCTTTAAATAATTAAACATTATGTCCTCGTAGAATTTAGATATTTAATGCACAGAGCCAATTCTTGAATTACATTTACACGATTAATTGCTTTCAAGTGCTAAAAAATAGTTCAGCTGATCGAATCAATTAGACGGTAAAGAATGCAATGATTGTTAATTAAACGAATACGAAAAAATTAAAAGTTAATTTATTGTTTTCGTGGCATATAAAAAATATTCAACAAAAAAATTTCTGTTTTTTATGACCTGTGAATTTTTTTTCGCAAAAGATATGTTTCTATATAGTTGACTGAATAATATTAAACATTTGAATTTGTGTGTAATAATCTACAAGATAATGTTTTATATTAATGATTTCTGTACAACATACTCTATATTTTACAGAATTTTAATGTTGAAGGTAAAAGTTACACAGTATTATGTCAAAAAAAAAAAAAAAAAATTTTATATGAGAAATAAAAAATCCAGTTAATTTTTATTTTCTTACAAATGATTAATAGTTAAGTATATTAATTTCATAAATTTTTCTCATTTTTGCATCCTATCTACAAAATTCAATGATACTTTAGTACGTAGATGTTACATATGACACAATCGAATATGGTATGCTATAAATCATACCATGTATGATAATCTAAAATAAAAAGTTTACCAATAAGTTCAGTGCTTCTCAAATTTTAAATATTGACGACCCAATTTTCAATCATAATTTTCATCGCCCCCCCCATACAATAACATTGTATTGAAAGCAATAATAATGTACTTTGACGCTGAAATTACAATACGACTATAATTATAAATAACACAAATTATCAAGATATATTAAATTTTGTATATAGCAAGCTCAAGGAAGTCGGTAGTAATTATTAAACTTGTTCTTAATTTAATATAGATAAATTTATTATTAAATGTATTGTACTGTACAATTTATAAGTATATTATAACAGTGTACATGGATATTTGATTAATTTTTATATCAGAATTTTTTTTCCTTTGCTTTCTTTCAATAAATTAATATATAGATACATTCTTAATTAATCTTTTATTTCCGACATGCTCGCACCCTCCTTGTAGGGTTATCCCACCCCACTGGAGAGGCGCGCCCCACAGTTTGAAAAGCACTGAATTAATTTATATTTTTTGATACTTTTTTTTTACTGATTTTGTTTTAAGTTCTGAAATTAAGAAAATGCTATTAATCATATTTTTATTGGCTATGATCTTTAAACAAATCAAAAAATTAATGCTATCATTTTTTAAAAATTGACTATGACCTCTGAAAAAATCTAAGTCGTGTTGATTAAAACATTCATTCTTGTTTTGCAAGGAGAAAAGTGTTTAACCAGAACATATTCTTTTTTTCAACATTCATTTTAAAATTTTGCAATTGGCATAATATATTCAACCTTCAGACATAATATGATATTTTTAAAATCATTTTCCAAGTTCTTGAGATTACATGTTTTTAAATGTTTATCAACTTTTATTAGAAAACAGTGGATTAAGAGCACATAAATTTTGTTATTTCATCATTGTCTCAATTCTATTTTAATTTTTACGTGGATATTTAAACTATGTCAATTATAACTTTTGCTATAATTGTAGTTTCATATGGTTTAAATATTGAAATATAAATTGTACAAAATGGAAATCACTCATTTTCAATGAAAAGAATTTTTACATCTTATGTCCTGTTTAGAAAAAAAAAAATCATTTAATTATTTTACACATATGTATGTAAAGTTGTAAAAGTAATTAAAAGGAATAATATCAAGGAGGATTCAAAAAGACATTAGTTAATTCTAGAGTTTTTATTTTGATTAGTTTCATAAAAAAATACTAAATTTTGAAATCTTAATTTAAGATTAATATGTTTGTATCCCTAATGAACTCTTGATTGATGAATTTCCTGTTCATTCAAAGTGGTGCAGCAAAGATATCAATTTACAGTCACCCCTTTCCAGCAATCCTAGAAACCGTGATGTTTTGGTAGTTGAAAATTCTAGCTTTATTATACGTGGATAATCCGAGATTTATTTTCAACACATTTATTATCTTGAGTGAATAAATATTAGCATTACGCTATTCAGCTACTCGAGGGTTTTTGGACCTCGTAATTTTGAACCACGGTCAAGTGACGAGGACAACACCTGAGCTGGCAACCCCTCTCCTAACTTCTACACCACACCAACGAGAGAACGTTTAAGCATCGATAGATTTTTTATGCATTGCCCCCTTACAATGCGGGTCTTCAGTGGTATTGGGCTCGAACTCATGACACACCGACCACGAGTCCGTTAACTTGACCACTAGGTTACCGCGGCCACTTTTATTATCAGGAGCAGAAATGAATTTTCTTATACTATTCAGGAACTCATGCAATATCAACAACTTTTTGTAAATCGCTATTTTTTCGAAAATCTGTAGTTAAAAAAAAAGAGAAATATAATGAAAATTATGAAATGTGTAAGATATTGTACTGTATATAAGTATATATTCCCTTCCAAACTGTAATAAAACCCTTATAACTATTATAGCTAAAAAAACCCAATATAAAATAATGTATGATTTAAAAAAATAAATCATCTCTGAATATATATAAAGGAAGAAAATTTTTTCAGAAAAGCATTCGATTATTTCGAAAAATCTGAGTGATTATCTCTTTAAAAATTAAGGTAATGATGAGATAAAACAAATAATAGATATTTAGGATAGTAAGATATTTGAGATTTTTGGATTAGTTTGACTAGACAATCTGCACTGATTGTACTAAAATGTGTGTTTTTTCATAATTATAAATAATTATTTTCCTTTGTTCTGGCAAAAAATTAAAACTATGTTTCATTTGATACTTGCCTCGTATTTATAAAAATAATGAAATTTATAGCTTCGAATTTAAATAATAACTCTTTGCTTTGAAAAGAAAAAACTTGAAATTTAACTTAGTTGTCATGTACATAAAGTTTTTTTTTTAATCTCATTTTGAGATAAAAAAGTTTAAAATGTGAATTCGAGAAATCGTTTAACCTACCCTTTAAATTATACTGGTAATATTTTCAGAAAACATCAACACTGAAATGAAAACCGGAATGTCAGGAATACAATGTATTACTACGCCGAGTTTTGTCTGAGGAGAATCGTATCGCATATGGTTACTACAAACCGGTTCCTCTCAAGGATACGCCTTGGCGATCGATCTTCGGCTAGAAAAGAGAATTTGGCGGTAGAAAATCCAGCCCACGTTAATGAAGATTTCCGTCTATGCATAATACCTGAAATTAAAAGATACTTAGGTACCTGTTTATTGTTTCAAGTAAAAAGTAAGTAAAAATACACATTTCTAAAATTATTTAGAATGAGCACGGAGTAGGAAGATTAGGATTATTCATGTAGGTTCGTGCCTAAATCGCTAAGTAATAATTTTATTGATTACATCTCTCCACATGAAATGAGTTATTTTCAAAATAAAGTTCCAAACAATATATATCCTATTTCGCTAAGAGATTACAAAGAACAAAAGAAATACTTTTCTAATAATCATTTCACTAAAAAAACTTTAAAATGGCCAGGAGCTGGAAAGATCTCTTGGCTTGTTATTCAACTAGTTTTGGTAGTGCTTTTTGTTTCACTTGCAATCTTTTTTCTGAAACAAATTCTTAATACACAATTGTCTTTTCTGATTGGAAACACGTAAGAAGTTGTTTAGAAAATCATGAAAATTCTATTTTACATATAAATTCAATGTTAGTTTGGTTGACACGAAAAGAAAATAAGTCTTTTTTAGATAAACAATTACAGAAGCAACTAAGAAAAGATACAGAATATTACCACAATTTCCTCAAGCGTGCTATTGTGGTAGTAAAGTATTTGGCTACAAGATGTTTATCATTTAGAGCTGGGGTACTTAATCTATTTTTACGCCGAACCCCATACATCTGACATGTATTTTACGAGGGCCGGAACGTGAGAATTAATAGAGAAGGGGAAGCACGTCATGGTTTCATGGCTATAACATCATGGACATTTAAAATGTGAAAAATTGGTCAAAATATAGAATCTCATAATTTTGGATCTTATTTTAAATTATACCAAACTCTATCATACAAAACTCACAAAATATAGGTTTCATTCACTTTTTACCCAGTTACGGGGGAATTTTTCAATTTCCATTTATGAATGATCCCAAGCCCCTTGTCTGCATTCTACTGTCATAAAAACAAAGCTGCCAAGTACTTGGATAATTTGATTTTTTTTCTTTTGACAAAGCATTACATGATTTATTTCAGATATTAATTTGTGCATTGCAGGATGTGGTAGCAAAGAGTTTTTTTTGAACTACAGACTGAAATCAGTATTGTCTGTATAAACTGTCTGTTCTTATTGCGCATTTTTGTTTCAAACTTATTCAAATATCTTTTGATTTTATAAAAAAAAAACAATATCTGAACAAATAACTGAATTCATCAAAGAGTACATCGGAAGCATTTAAGAAACACTAACAATTTCTGCAATAATTCTTAATTTTATCATTAACAATTTCATATGTTTGTCAATATATAATGTATTAAATTTTATGGGATGCTTTTGTTAATTCTGCATTTTGTGTGAGTACCACCTGCAAAAAATTTATTGCTGTTTCAAAGCTTTTTTTTTTTTTTTTTTTAAGAAAATCCATTTATCTCGTTTTTAAATGGATCCTCAAGAATAAGAGCCATTGAAAGATTTGTGTTTAGTAGTACAGTGACGATCAAAATTATATTTTTTATTTATAACATTTTCACGACAAAGCAAACAAGTTGTTGATCCATGTTTGTTTATTTCTACGAAATAGTCAAGATCCCAATAGTTTTGAAACAGAAAATATTTTTTAGACATGAGGGTTAGTTACAAATTAGTTACACCTATAAAAGGGTCGCTACTGCATTGTTATTTGTTATCACTAACCATTACAAAACAAAAAGAAAAAATATTATTTCACAATTTGTACCAGAACGACATCGATAGGAAAATTGATAGATTTGATTGCTTGATTGATAGAGTTCTCGTTAAATTTTTAATACATTATTCCTAAATAATTGAATTTGTTACTTTAACGGACCTAGACCGAGCCACTCAGAATGGTCGAGTGGGCTACATGCGGCCCATGGGCCACAGGTTGAGTATCGCTGATTTAGAGGTACCGAGGAAGTCTTTAGTTCTCCTCATAATGGTAATTTTATGGGTACCCTGAAACTGCTAGCAGAGTTTGACTCATTCATTCGTGAATATATTTAACTGCGAGAATTACGACCAAAATCGTTAATATCGTACTTATCCAAACAATATATTAGCAAATAGTTGAGATCATGAGCAAGCAAATCATTAAACGATTACATAACTCAAATAAATAACAATGACACAAAGTACTATACAATAGTGATGGATTCAACAGCAGTTTTGTCCCCCAATGACTAACTTGCTATTATACTACGATCATGTTTTCGCGGAAAAGTGTATGAAAGATGTGTCTCATTAATTAAGAATAGTAGTCACACAGGTTTACATTAAATTATCTTCAAGAATTTTTAGAAACAAATGGACTGCTATTGGATAATTGTAGGGGGCAGTCATATGACAAAGCTACCAATATGTCCGGTCCATATAATTCTGTGCAAGCTCTTCTAAAAGAAAAACTAAATAAATTCGCTAATTATGTGCTGTGTTCTGCACATTCTCTTAATCTAGTTGTGCAGAATCAGTTAAGGTTGCAACTGAAATCGTGAACTTCTTTGGTTTAGTGCAACAAATATATGTTTACTTTTCTACTTCGATCTATAGGCAGAAACTTCTAAATCGTGAACTTAAACTGAAATTTACCTTAAAAAGTTCAAGCCAGACCAGATGGTCTTGTCACTACGATCTTTTTAAAGTCTCAAGAGATAAATATTGTAATATAATGAATATTCTTAAGAGATTTAGTGACAATTGAAATGAGAAAATTAATTTTAAAAAGGGGCAGAAAATTTATTTAAGAAATTTACAAAACTCGAAACTGCCATTTTAATTATGTATTGGGAAGAAAGTTTAGAAAGATTTAATTCAGTTATCAAAAAATAATAGATTCTTAGGGTTTGGACATCTGTGAAGGGAATAAGTTCATTATGTCATTAAAAACGTCTGTAAGCAATGTACGACATGTGAATCAGATCAAAAATGAAAGGAGTATCAAGACCCAGTCAAAAAATTAAGTTCTAATGCAGAAACAGAATATAGCGACGTGAACTAGAGATGGGTTGTTTCAAAATTTGCAGATAAATTCACAGAAAATGCTGTGTATGGGACAGAAAATTTTAAAAGAGACACGATTATTGTAGTGTTAGATAATCTAATCCTTGATTTAAATAGAAGAGTTCAAGTGTATATATATGCAGAATATAGTAAGAAATTAAAATTTTTGATGGATTTGCAAGATCAAAGTAAGGAGAACGTTGACCTGGGAGAGTATACGCGCTATTACTGATTATTATTCAGATGATGTAGACCAATATTTAGTAAATGAAGGTGTTCAGTTAAAAACTGAGCTAGAGTTTATACATGTAGTGATATACACAATTTAATTTTTGAAAAGAAACTAGCTCAGGTTTTTCCTAATTTGGTATACCATTTTTAAAGATTTTTCTAACGATCCGTATTACTAGCTGTGAAGTGGAGCGGTGCGTTCTCTAAAATGCCCTACATAGAAAACAAATATAGGACAACAGTGACAAATGCTAGGCTTAGCTATTAATCACTTCTTTCTATTAATATTGATCTCACCAAAGACTTAAAATGTGATGAGCAAATAAAAAAATATTCAGCATAAAAGTATAGGAAAGGGGGTTTTTTTTGTAAATTAAGTTATGGCTTATAACGTATTTAAATTGTTTTGGGGGGGAAAACTTTAAGTTTCGTATATTTTAAATTTTTTGCACAATAATGATTTAGGAAAAAGGCAAAATGTTTAATTATTTAAGGGGCCCCTAGATGTCGTTAGCCCAGGGCCCCTAAAGGTCACGGTCCGGCCCTGCTTGTTGTTGTTTTATAGTGCGACATTAATATAACTCTCATATTCTCGAGATAATAAATGCATATTAAATACAATTTGTCCTTATTTAGGAAACACACATTTATGGATATCCAATGGACTTACAAAAGGTTTATAAAATGTTATTACTATCTTAGTGACAGTAATAGATATTTAAGGGGAAATGTATGTAATAATAGAGTGAGCAGGATTAGCTATTATGGAAAAAGGTAAAATATTAGCTGAGGTATTTATATTCGTTAATATTCGTTCGTATATATTATATACTAAAGCTCGAAATTGTGGGGGGCGTTGGTTGTTCTTCGCTTATAATTGAAGAGTATAAATCTTAATATTTAAACATTTCTATATATAATTGTGTGTATGTAAAATTTAAATATAAAGATTTCTCACCCCTTAATTAAAAACCTGAGAGATTATAAAACGTGTGCTCATTTATCATTCCGAATTCTTAATGTTTAATAACTATGTAGTTTAGTTGCAGTAATTTGTACAATTTGAAATGAACTTAGCATAAAAGGAATTAAAAAAGTTTAAACACAAATTATATTTTGCACATGTAAAAAATTATAAATTGTAAACAGAATAAATGAGTAAAATATGTTAGACATCTTGTATTTAAGTAAGGGTATAAATATGAAAAGAGAAAACATTAAGAGTTCTATTCTTTAAAATCGAACTATCTCAAAAAGGATTTTTAAGTAGAGCAAAATTAGTTTACATAGAAATATTCGTAAATAAAGATTTAAAAGAAAACTTTTATTATTATTATCAGTGGCTCTCTTATACAACTAACATATATACATTAATGAGGATATTTAGAGTTACTAATAGTCGATTTCATCAATTTTCTTTAGCAAACAGCCTTACATACTTTTTGTGATTTTCAAGTCCCATCTCGCTTCATTGAAGTTAACGGACTCATGGCTTACATGTCATGAATTCTTTTTTATGTTGAGCCTTGAAGGGTTTGAGCCGGGAGTGTATGTTAAATCATTAAATCTGATATATTTGCACTATTTTTCTTTTGTAAGTTTCTCCGTATCCCGGAGTGGGTTTACAACAGATATTCCTTCCACCAATAGGATGTCTGGTGTCAGCTGACCTAAAGGGGACTGGGATGATAAGAGGTTTTGGCAGATAGAGAGCCACAGGAGAAGCGTTAGTTTTGATGTAGTTACTTTAAGTTAAAATGAACCCTACGATCGACAGATTCTTTTCGAAGAAAGTGCCCAACTGTAATCGACAATTTCTTCGCTTACGTTTTACTCATTTGAAATAACAACAGGTAATTATGTCTTTAATTTCGATTTATTTTGTATTTTTTAAGGCTTAAAATAATATACAAATACAGTATTACCTGAAGACACCTCCGAATAAAGAATAATTATATTGGTAGTCTGTTAGAAAGGAACCTTATGTATTTACTACTTATTATGGGACTTTCTATTTAAGTAACACAGAAAAACGTTTTAAAGATAAGATAGAAGAGAATTAAATAAAATATTTTTTCTTAATAAAATTTCAGGATTTCAAAGACAAGCTCTTATATCACTTTAAATATACCAAATATACTGAGTCCCTAATAAACTTATGTAACTTTAATAGAGAAAAGGAATTGAGAGAAAAAAGTGTAACACTGGTCTGTTCGGTGGTCTCGATTTATAGATAAAATAAGACATATAAAGTGATTGTACCTCACCCATGGGGGCACGATTTCTTTGGATTTACACATGAAACAAAAATGCTGTTTTAGAGTGACACAATGCACAGACCTTCAAAAAAAATCCGTTCAAAGAATATTTTTCGATACATTTCTGAAAGTACGAAATTTTATTATTCATTCCAAACATTTATGCAGTAATTATACTTTTTCAACTAAAAATTGACATTTTTCATTAACTTCAAATTTAAAAAAAAAATGTCTGTGACTAAGGTATTTTTTATATATTATTTCTTTAAAGCTTGATATATAACCTGAATTTCTAATTAAAATATTCAAAAAGAGGTAATTTCGCTTTTACATGAGAATATTAAATTATTACCTTTCGTAAAATTAAGCAAGACAGATAGTATATTCGATACATTTAGACAGCAATTCTAATGCCAATAAGATCAAACAAATGACGCTTTTGGGAGATATGCATGTACTGAGAAATCACAAATCCTATTAAATTTATTGTAAAAATAAAGGAAAGTTTTTTTGGTTTTCTTCCAGTTGAAAGTTTGAAAGGGAAAGAACTTTCAAATTTAAAAATACTTCAGAAACTTCAAAAATTAGGGCTAAATTTGTTAGATATGAAGGGGCAAGCTTACGATAACGGAGCCAATATGAGAGGGCAAAAATTCGGGGTACAATTCTAGAATTAGGACGTTATATTCCACGAACAATCTATGTGCTATGTAGTAGCCACTCTTTAAATTTGATCGTTAAAGATATGGCCGAAGCATTCTTAGAAGGTGTAATTTTATAATAAAGTCCAAAAAAAGTTTATTTTTTTTCTTCATCAACTTTTTGATGGTCTTTTTTACTGAAAAATATAATGGGCCTAGTCTTACAGCCCCTAAGTGTAACACACTGGAAATCCAATTAGAAGCTATGAAACGCTTAAAGTATCCACAAAGAAGCATTTATGACGCTTTATTTAGTTTTACGCTGAAAGTGACATCTCTGTATGAGACGATTTTAAGCTCTGGATTATTAAAACCTCTTAAAAAATCCACGCTCCTGCTGATCCATTATTAATTGGAATAAAATCTTAAATTGCATTGATTCAAAAAACAAAGCTATTGCAAATCAAAGACTACGATCTACCATCTGCTATGGAACACTTTAAAAAGTTGTAAAGATTTTTTTTTAATGATCTTAGTTGGATGTAGCTTTTGATGAAATGCTCTATGATGTAAGATAACTATCCACTGTGAGATTGATGTTGTGAATTATGAACCAAGTTGTCTGAGTGGGTGGAACGTGGTTGACACCACCCTCAGACCCCACGTGGTCTATCTCGATAGAAACCATATGTAACGGATTCTGTCTCAGTTGAATCTTGAACTTGGCTTCAGCATAACTACATATGCTGATGTTTACTCGTAATTCTTGGCTTCGGCGTACTAGGTGCCGTTGTTTACAAGGATTTTTATCTCGAATATTAGAATTCTCTTTAGTTTCAGTCTAAGTAATGTAATGGTTTAATTTGTTAAAGATTGTTAAGTTTATTGTTGAAAGTTATTGTTACCAATAAATCCAGGGAAATGATAATTTTAGGGGGGGGGGAGACTCCAGAATTATTTTATAACACCGCACACACGCAGCCAGTATTTATTAAAATTTATATCACTGCTTTTTTTGAGGTGACACAGTCACATCACAGAGTTCAGAGAAGAAATATTAATTTTGGTTATGAAGCACTATTCGATTCGGTGGAAGATCCCGATTTGTAATTCAAAATAAAGTTGTTGGTTTTAGAAATGACCAAGCAGTTAGTGTTATGGAATACAGATTTAATTTTATGAGCCTTCACAGCAACTGTTTTCAATTTTTTATACAACATATATGATTTAAAAGACATCCCTAATGTTTATTAGTTAAAACCTACAAATTTAGAAATAAGGTTGACCGATGGAGAATCAGTGAATATAAACGCGCTTGATATAGCAGATCAGATAGTATCGTTTCGGCTTTATTAGGTAAAAAAAGAAAGCCCAAGAGAGAAGATTTTAAACTTATTTCAACTTTAAAATTTGCACCAAATCTTGTCACTGCATTAAGAACTTTGCTTTCAATGTCAATAACTGTAGCAAGTGGAGACAGCAGTTTCTCAAAATTAAAAATATAAAAAAAAATTTTACGATCCACAACTCTTCAGAATAAATTTCATGGTTAAACTACTTTGGCTATCGAGCATGAATTATCTGAAAGAATCAATTTTAAAAAATTAATCAGAAAATTAAAATTAATTAATTAGTTTTATTTAAATTAAAATTAAAAATCAGAAAAAACACTTGTAATTTTTTATTTATTTTATTATTTATTATGAATTTATTTTATTTGTGTGTTGTGCGTGTATTGTTATGCTTCTTTTTTGTTCAAAGAACAATATATTCAAGTTTTATACGTATATATTTATGAGTTAAAACAATATCTTTTTATAAATAATTTTTTGTTTTGGCTAAAGGGGTGGTATTTTTCATTTTTGTCCTTGGCGGCAAAACTGCTAGAGCACGCTCTGCTCTTAGAGTCTACAACCTGCCTCCAATTATTACTATTTTTTCTTTTTTTTTTTACTTTGAAAATAAATTTTGAAATGAAATAGTATTTTTCTAAGAATTGATTTCGTTGTATTTATGATACAGTGAATAATTAATTTAGCTAAAGATAAATGAAATGAAACAAGTGGACTTTGTTTGATTTCAGTTTTACCCAAGGCTCAAAATTACGAGGTACCTAGTTAAAATTTAACTTTGCCCTCTCATCATAATTAATATAAGAAAAAGAAATAAAAATTAATTCGCTACCAAGAATATTAAAGTGCGTAAAACATGCAATGAATAAAATCAACTAATCTTCCGTAAGGCGAGACTACAATTGAAGAGTGTTGATTGTTTTTTGAAAAATATTGATTTCTTTTTTTTTTTATATTTATATAAAATCATCACAATAGCTGTGTGACAAAATTCATCCACAGAAGTTAAAAGTTAAGAGCCATAAGTATAATTAAATCTGATAAAAAAAATTCCAAATAAGCCTTAGAAATTATTGAAGAAATCTCAGTTTTTCATTTAATTAATTAATTTTTTTTACAATTTTATTTCTGTCGCTTTTACGCTGTCCTAAACAGCATAGGTCAGGGATGGTGAACCAATGCCACGCGTGCCATTTTTTGTTGGCACGTGCCACAATATATTGGTCACGCCACCGATGAAAACGGTTTGCATTTTAGTTCAAAATAACAAAGTTATCTATGAAGTATTACGATCAAACGAGAGTGACTGGTCGCGGTGCGGAAGGCACGCACTCGTTTGTTACATTCTTGCCTTAGTTCTGTCGTGGACCACAATTTCTAATGATTCGAAATTTGTCTAAGCATAGCATAGTAAATTTCGTTGACACAACTGCATTTTAAAGTTTATTTCTGTTATGTTTTTTAACCGTTATTTTACATGGCTAGTTCAGCAAAAAATAAATAAGTGGAAGATAGTAAGTGTAACAGAGAATTTTAAACTTGGGGGACCGAGGAACATAGCATGATTAATGAAGACGACAAAGCGGTGTGTGTTTTATGTTCTGGAACAGATGCATATAGAACATCGTCTGTAAAACGAATTCCAGGCATATTTAAATGTTTGAAGAAGCTGGCTCATGCTATTTTAATCATAACTCCAATCCAACATGCATTCTGCTGAAAGTAACATCTTAACATAAGTTGTCATCTAATCTGCAACAACAGAAGTCAGACTAATGTTACTTTCATTTGAATAACACCTATATAACTAAAACATTTACTACTACACAGTACAAAGTGTATTTTTCGTAGTAAATAAATGGTTTTGAATTGTTATAGTATTTAGTTTTATTATTTTTCCAATTCACAAATCAAAATTATTTCAAGACACGTTTCTATACCTCATTAAACATTTCTTTAGAAAATATAGCACGTTGATCCATAAACGTTCGCCACCCCTGGCATGGGTGGTCAAGGAACCAGAAATCGTTTCACCTCGGGATTTTTCTTGTTTTTCAGCTATTTCTTTTTTTTAAAAAAAATACTTAATTATTTTTAATTTTATGTAGAAAATTGTTACAAATGGTTCCGTCGAGTCATGGGTTTTGAAGTCACCGAGGACCTGCCACACAAAGGGATACTGATGCAGGTTAATCCTTAGAATTAATGATTCATTGGTTGCTTATTAACAGAGCACTTTGAAGCTGCACAAGGGTTATTGGTGACGGACGTTGTAATTTTAAACTTCAGTCAAGGATTAGACAGGGCCGTCCCTAGCAGTTTTGCTGTCCCGCACAAAAATTAAGGGATGATGCTGGGATATGTGTGCAAATTATTAGCATTTAAGCAATATAGAATGATGCAGGAAGGGAGAAATGGCATCTCAAACTGTACCTAAAAGAAAACTTTCGAAACAGGTTTCTCATCCAGAAATTGCGTTTGAATGCTGGTTGGATGTGAGAAGATCGAGTTATGCCTCATATAAGGAGACACGTTTACCAGAACGTATCGTAATTCGGTAGCGGTATCTAACGAGGGTATGGTTGATTGTCCCATAATGTTTCCTACTAGCATTGGTTTTAATCCAACAACTGCCATGTGAATATTGAATCGATGAGTTCAGGAGGGTCAGACTGAGTGTCATGTAGGATCTCAATGTTTTTCCTCCACTAACGCTTAAGAGGACAGTCCTGTTGTCCACACACAGGACTTGAAAAATCGCACAGCCACATCACGGATCTTAGAACAGAAAATAGACCAATTTTCAGCATGACAAGTATTCGCATTGACAATATGAAGATATCTAGTGCAGAACGGTGACCATTATAGTAGCTTTCCTTGATAATAGAAATGTGCATTGGTTCCATAGTATTATTTGGCGCGATAGTGGTTCTCCAAATGACAAAGCACTGAGGAGCCCGGCATTGAGAACTCACATGGTATGCTTGAGTCTGATAACGTCATCCTGATCCTGCTCTTGGTGTGATGCTATGGACAACCATTGAGTAGATATCTCAAATATCGCGTAGTCGGATATCTGAGCAGCCAGCATTTTATTCCTCAGATCTTAAGGCCGGCGGCTGTGCCTTAATTCCGAGAGCTCGAAAACGTTATCTTTCAACAAAATAACGTATGGCTGCATATTGCCCATCTGTACTGATCTACATCGTCTAAGATGCTGTTTGACTGTTATCCCGGCAATCGCGTTCTTCAAACCTCTCATCCATTGGAAACATCTTGTTATGAGTTGCTGAAAGACTGGACCGCTACCACTCTTCAGCTTTTACAATTGAGGAAGTATACATTTAAAACAGCAGATAATAACTTGCTCGTAACTGTCATTCAAACTCAGTTATACTCGATGCCTAAATGGGTTAGAGCTGTTTTTGCTGCCAGAGATGGCAATTGGGTGCACTAAATTTGGACCCTGTATACTCCCTAACTGCATACTAATTTAATCATGCTTTGTTATTGCATGTTTTTTTCTTGTGAGAATTTAATTGCCCCCCTTCCAAAATATCAAGGTCTTTTTTTAATGAGTGAAGTCTTGTATCAGTTGCAAGTGAGGTTTTGAGGCAGCCGCTATACTCACCTCTCTCTCTCTGAGACTATCATTCCTTCATAAATAAAACTGGGATTCATCTTAAAGCAGTATCCAGTACCGTTCGTTGGTTCAGTACTAATAATGTTGGCAGCAAGTCAAATTCACAAAGTCTTCCACTCCATGTAAGTGCTATGAGCTTCAGAGACTCCCTGCCATGCAATCACCCAACCCTCATGTTACTTGTTGCAGATGATTTGGCTGTTGAAAAAATGTACTTTCCAGTGATGGCATGTGGCTTTAAAGATCACGTGTAATGATAAATAGATCTTGACAGACAATTTGACAAATTTGCCTCTGCGATCCACTGCCTCTGGCATTTTCAGATGACCATGCGTCCATTTTGTCACACATTTACTGAATTGTACCCAGTCGAACCCGAATGGTAATTAAACATATCGACAAAATGAGGTCATGAAGCCCCAGGATACGGTTTCGTTCTATAAACGATAATTATTGGCATTTATATTGTGTTTTCCAGCACTAGATGGAAAATGACAACATCCCTTGTAAAAACAACCCATTTATTCTCATTTTTTACAAAGAACATATATTTTACAATCCCATCTATACGACATTACGCATATAACACTTCTTGGCATCGATTTCTTGTATAATGCTTTTATGTGTTGTTGTGCGACGTTCCTCAAGAAAAGGGGGGCTGTTGCCATTCTATTATTTTTATTACCATTTGAAATATAACTGGTGTCAAAAGATTATTTTAGTTAAGATCTCATGTACTACTTTCCTTTAGTATACGAGAATTGTATAATTATTTAATGATACTTTAGTTAATATTGAGATTTTTAGTTTTATTTAGCCATTAGATATGGTAAGTAAAAATAAATTGTTACAATTAAAGTTTACTTTTTTTCAAATCTTTTTGAAAATTGGTTTCTTTCCAATACTTTTTTGTACAAGATCAGATTGGAAAGGCTTTGTTGGCATACCATAAGGAATATAAAATTTATAACTCTAGGTGAGCGCGCGCACACACACACCCAGTTAAAAATATTCTCTATTTCCTCATATAAAACTGCTCATTATCATACCAAAAAAATTCGTATTATGTTAGCACCACAAATAAAATTTCAATGCATGTTTGGTATGTACACATATAAGATATTATTCAAATCTACTAGTAAGAAATAATTTTTGTGTGCCTAGTATAAAAAAACTATATCATTCACACCAAATACATTCGAGGTATTATCTTTATCACTAATAAGGCATGAAGTTCCTAAAATTTCTGAAACTAGCCGCTATAGTTTCAAAAATGGAATATAACTGCTGAGTCTATCAACCTCTCATCTAAATCCGAAATCGGAATTTCAAAACACCGATTGTTGCTTTCCATATAGCAAAGCAAAGTAGTGGTTTTGTGGAACATCGAAGAAAAAAGCATGATGCTTGAATTTCTGATTTTTTTTTTCTATATTAGCTCTTTTAACATTTCATATTCCTCCATTTTGTTCAAATTTCTCTTTATCTCTCTTTTCAGGAAACAATCTTTTATGAAAAATGGCTTTTCTTTTTTAATAAAAGCAAGATTTCGTAACAGATTATCCCTGAACAACCTCAATGAATATTTTTAGAAGCTGGAATTTTTGTCAGTGTGCCGAGTCGAGTTTTAGTAATCTTCATTTACTAGGTTTATGCTTAGCAATTTTTTTTGAATGCAATTGAAATGAGAAATTAATCTTGTGAGCAGGTGAGATCCATTATACTTCCACTTACGTAATGAATAGTGCAGCTGATGCTTATATTTAAATTAAATATACGATATAAATTTATATTTTCACTAGTTCTTAGTTGCTACTTGAATTTCCTTCATACTATATTCAGCTAATTGTTGTTTTGTTAGTTTCTATGTTCTCTAATTTTATTATATCCCTAAAAGCAGGGAAAAATCCCTAAAAATGAAAATCGATTTTATGTTCTTATTCCATTCTATACGTGTGTCTATCTTTTCGAACTCTCTGGATTAATAAATCAATTTAAGAGACTACCTCACACATAAAAAATTTTTGTTGTGAGTGTTAGTCTAGCATATCCAAAAAATAATACTTTAATTATTATAAAGTTCATTAATTATATTTGTTTCAAAATATTGGACATGTTTAGTTTAAGTTTTGAAAATGTAATCAAGTCCCTCTCCTTCCTGCGTTGCGCATTGAGCTTAGAAAAAGCAAAATTCTACGTGATTCTATACTAAAATGACTCCTTTTATTTAAGTATATCTGTTTAAATTTAAACAACAATGAAAAGAAGCAAAGTTGAAAAAAAAAAGAGTTTTTTGTTTTTGTTTATTTTCAGTAAAAAAGGGAGGGGAAGAACATAAAATTATTCTCAAAAATTTTGGAAAAAAAAATTGAAGATGTGCAAAATTATTTTTTTTAAATGATTTTCCTTATACGTTTCGTAAATAAAAAAATTCTTTTGTCCCAATGGTTTGTTCGATTTTTATAATACAAAAGTTCTATAAAGAAGTTTCGTTTTCATGGTTCTTTTCGCTTTCCGGTTGTGGTAATCTTTGTAAAATTCCTTTCTTCCCATCGAGTAGCACATAATCACCTGAAATTTTTTTAAAAAGAATAAAACATTAGAAATTAAATTAATGGTAGATTAATCACAATAAAACAGAATATTTTCCTAACGAAACAATATTGATCTGAAATATTACCAGTGTTAAATTTCCTTGTAGCTCCATGTAATCCCACTATGCAAGGTATACCATACTCACGACTGACGACAGCTCCTGCAATTGAAACAAGAACTTTTATTTCATACATAAAATGAAATGTATGAAACATTTTATACTTCATACTTTTATGCATTTAAAATCAATTTAAAATTTTGCTCAATTTTAAGGATTAATAACATTTTTTTTTATTTCAAAGAAGTCTACACTCTGCTAAAATTGCGACACCATGAAGGAAAGCAGTACAAAAAAAAAAGATATTTATTGTACGTAAATAGTATGCCATGAAAACAAAACGATTAAATTTTCAAGCAGTTTGAAGGTTTACAGGGTTGAATCAGCTATCACCCCTGCAGCTAAAATGGTCCTTACTCCGTTAGGTATGGAGTCTCACTGGGCTTGGATGATAGGAATGGATAACCCATCCCATGCTACTTCAAGTCTATGCCCCTCTTCATCAACCGTGTTAGCTGAAGAGGGGGGAGGGGGTCCAGTCTCTCAATAACCCAACAGCAGATGTTTTCAATGGGTGAATACTGTGCAGACCAGGTTAACAATTGAATACTCTGGGCATCGAGAAAGGTCAGAACACAACTTGCAACAGATGGTTTGTATTATGTTTTTGGAAAAGGGAGTTAGGGAAACCTCGACGATAGGGCACAACACTGGACTAAAGATGTAAGAAATGAACCGATCTGCTTTCGAATTACCGTCGATCCGAACTAGAGATGTGCATGCTGTTTACCCAATAGATGCCCCAACCATAACACCAGGTGTAAGGCCTCTATGCCGATATCAAATGTAAGCAGGCGACGAGCGGTCTCCCCGGAGACACGTATACGACCTTCAGAATACTGAGTGCATAACCAAGATTCGTCTAAAAAGATGGCATTGTACCACTCCTGCATCTCAAATGTCGTTCGGTGCATCATCCTCTTTATGCTGCATTGTCAAGGAAAGCTGAAATAATAGCCACCGTGTTGACAGTCTACATTGCTGTAAACGCCGTTGCACAGTATAAGAGGATATTGGGCATGCAGCAAACATGCCCATTTCCTGACTTCGTAATGTGGTTGTACAGTTTTGTAGGGCTAAACTAACAATATATCTATTCTCTCGGACGTTAATAATGGGAGGGCGTTGTGTGAAATACTGCATGCTGATCAATATTAATGCAATTGCAATTTCCTCTTGCAATTTTAATGGCCAGCAGTGTATTTGTGATATCTTTATGAAAACTTTTGAAATTATTAAAATAACCTAATGAACAAATTCAAAGTAATTTAAATTTAAATCCATTTTATTTAAAGTCAGGTCGATACTTGTTTAAAAATTATATTTTTCAATTTTATAAATAATACATAGCATATTGAAAATGATATTATCAATATTTAGCAATAATGTTAGGAAAAAAATTTCAAAATACTAAAAATATTTTCTAAAGGTATTTTTTAAAACGATTGTTTTAAAAAAGGAACTCATTTAAAACTATCTTCTATAAATTTGCGGTAACATAAAAGGCAAAGAGAACTGAAACTTTATTAGCTTACAAAATGCAAAATTCAAACTAGAAAAGAATCATATTATATTATTTAAAGCAATGAAAAAAAAGAATAAGTTACCATTGAAAAAAAACCCACTTTTTTAAATATATTAAAAATAATACAAAAATTAATTTTATATAGTCCCGAATATTATTTTTGAAATAATGACAATTCTAAAATATTTTGTTTCACTGGTTTGTCTTGCCTTTTTAAATATATATGAATATGATGCAACTTTTCTCTTAAGCAAATGACCCCAAAATTTATTTTTTAATGGGAAAAAAGCATTTAAATTATCAATGACAGCGGGTTCTTTCTCGTTTACATAAATCCTTATCAAAATTTCTGAAGTTCAATAATCAATATCTACTTAGTTTTATAATCCTAATTTTAAATTTATCTTGAACGACTCAGATTTTAATACAATAAGTATTCACGTCATCAATAATCTTCTAGTAATTTTTCAGTTAAAAGTTTCAAAATTTCTTTGCAATAAAAAAACAAGCCACATGTATTCTCAGGATTATCTTACCATGTGAAATAAGACCGCCAAGTTCGGTAACGACTCCAGATATAATGGGGAAATAAGGGCTCCAAGCAATATCCGTACTATATGTAATCAAAATTTCTCCAGCCTATATAAGGAGAAAAAAGAAAGTTTTGACTAGATATAAGTCAATGGGGAGCTTTAAAATTTTTTAATTTAATAGAATTCTTAAAATGTTTAACAAATGTAAAATTTTGTAAAAAAAAATTATACATATATTATATATACTATATATATATAACTTTATATATATATATATATATACTCGTATGTAAGGATACTTAACTTATATCTAAAACGAAGTTTCTCATATTTAACACATCACTGAATAAGTCCCGGGCTTGAAATATAAATGGCGATTCCTTCTAATTTTTCCAAGAATATAACCTAGTAGTACTAACTTTCAAACGACTTTAGTCATACACACAAAATTTTATGAGAATATCTTGTTTAGTTTAAAACTTACATTGGTTTTAGTGAACTAATCTTTGTTTGCTTAGAAACCATGGATGAAAAAGAATTTCATGTATTAATTAAGTATTGCTTTTTGATGGGAAGAAACACTGTTTAAGCAAAACAATGACAAGTAAGTGCTATCCGGACTCTGCTCTATCAACAACAACGGTTAAGAGGTGGTATACTGACTTAAAATGTGGTCACACAGATACAAACGACCGCTGAACTCTCAGGTCGCCCAAATGCTGCACTAGTTCCAGAAAACATCAAAAAAGTTCCTAAAATTGTTTTAACCGATTATAAATTGAAGTTGTGTGAGGTAGCAGAGTATTTGAAGATATCAAAAGACAGTGTATTCACTATTTTGCATGATCATTTGTCAATACGAAAGCTGTGTTCAAAATGGGTACCGCGTTTGCTCCCTGTCGATCAAAAACAACAACGCATTGACGATTCACAGCACTGTTTGGAGCTGTTTAAACAAAATACACAGTTTTTTTTACGTAGATATATGACAATGGATGACATGGGTCTATTACTGCATGCTTGAATCAAAAAGATCGTCAGCTGAGTGGACAGCAGCTGTTGAAAGCTGTCCAAAAACTCAAACGTCAACTGGCAAGGTTTTGGCCACTGTATTTTGCGATGCACATGGAATTTTGTTAATTTACCTTGAGAAAGGAGAAACCATTAGTAGTGAATATTACACAATGTTATTGGATCCACTGAATGAAAAAATAAAATAAAAACTTCCTGAAATGCAAAAGAAAAAAGTGCTGTTTCACCCAGAGAATGCTCTGTGTCACAAGTCCAAAAAAAAGATGGTCAATTTGAACGAATCACTCATCGAATTACTTTCCCACCCACCGCACAGTTTAGATCTGTCTCGCAGTGACCACTGGCTGTTTGCAGACCTAAAAGAATGCTCCAAGGAAAGAGGTTTGGCTCAAATGTGTGAAGAAGTGATTGCAGAAGTTGAAACCTATTTTGAGAGCAAAACAAATCGTTCTACAAAAAGGTATTAAAAAATTAAAAGATCGCTAGGCTGAATGTATCACTCTTGAAGCGAGGTATCTTGATAAATAAAATTCAATTTTGCCCAAAAGCTGTTATTTTATTGGTTAGGCCCAGGACTTATTGAAAGAGAGAGAGAGAGAGAGAGAGTGATGTGTTACCATTTAACATTTATTTCCCATGGTATATTCAAATATTATATAAACAGCTAATTATTTCTTAGAAAAGATATTCCAAACATAACAATTCTAATCCTAGTTCATTAATTTTTATGGTCTAGGATTAGAATAGATCGATTAGAATTGATCCTCTTAACTTTTGCCCCTTAAACATTGTCGAAAACGAATTGTGAATAATAATAGTCAAATTTTCACGCATATTCCAGGAACGCCTTTTTTTTCTTATAATCCCTCAATTGATCAAAAATATCTCCAAATGAATAATAATATCTCAAAAGTGTACAAAAATTAATTATATTTTAAATTCAACCCTAGAGTCTATTACACATTACAATTATTTTCTCCGTCTGGAAAAACGTATTTAGATTAAATTCAAAAGATGCCAACTTAAGCAATAAAACTTTAGCTGCAAAAGATTGTATATCAGCAAATAAATTAAGTAATCAAACAAATTAGAGTTAAATGGAATTAAAGTGGTTAAAAAATCTTATATAAAGTAATTTTTCACTATATGTAAAATTATTGTATAATTTAAATAGAACTAAATATGTTACAATACATGAAACACGAATATCAAGTTGGTAAGTTAAATTTTATGTTTCTGAAAATATCAAAATTTATTTTAAATCTCTGTCTCAACATTTTTGTTTGATTTAGCTTCTTTGTTCTGTTCTGTTCTATTGGACTTGCTGTCGCCACAGAGTAATACTACTTTCCGAATTTCTGTTAAAAGATAGGAGCGAGCGTTGAAAGTAAATTTAAATGTAAAAATAATGAGCATTCTTCTTTATATATTTCGTAGGTAGTTAAGACTATCACTTTGGAATTAGAATTTAGGCAAGATCTCTCTAAGAAAGAAAATTTAATTTCTTTTCTGAATCTTTTAATTTCTTTTTAATTTCTGAAAGAAAATTTAAAGATTAGGTTACAGAGCGAACCTGTGTTAAGAAATTTGATCTGATGAAGTGAAATAAGGTTTAACGTTGAAAATGGAAATTCTGCATGATGATACAAAACATTATTTCAAATTAAAAAATGTAAAAAGAAAAAAAAATTTTTTTAATTAGTTTATTTTTAGCAATTATGTGAACATCAAAATTTTTTATTTTTAAAGTTTGAAGCATATGTAAAATTTTTAAAAAGTGGCGTTAAACTCTTAATTTGAATCATCTCATTGAAATTATAACGTTTAATTTATTTATATACTATGTGTGAGAGTCACTCAAATTTTAATTTTATAAGTTGTTAGTTGGTTTTACCTGTGAATTTTTAAAATACATGAGCGCATTTTTATAATTGCGAGTATTTCGGCAAAATACAGCATGCCCTTCAAATTTTTTATATGTTTTACTTAAATACAATTCTGGTATTCTTTACTGTTCATACATAAAAGTGATTTGTGTTTATGTTCATCCTGATGATTAAGGAATGGCACATTTTAAATTTTTCTACTAGAGGAGGTACCTAACTTTGAGGAAAAGAGAAATTACCGAGTGTTTCAAAAGTCAAGCACATCCACATGGTAATCCTTGTTGCTTAATAACCAAAAGGAGTGGTTGAGATTTCTGTCACTAGATGGCAGCAGGGGCACAATCATAAGAAGTTTTGAACATAGCTGGGATCAGTTTCAAAATACTTGTCAGTTGTAGTCAGTTGAGCATAACGGGAGGTGCATGATGTTTTCCCAAGAGCAAAGAATTGCCATCATGAAATTTTATTTCGCTACAAAATCTCACTGTCGCATTTCAGCAGAAATATCCAGGTGAAGCAGAACCAAATGCATCAGCAATAATACGTTTAGTGCAACGGTTCCGTGACACAGGGTCGGTTGCAGACAGGAAGCGATAGGGTAGAGCTTCCCTACTGAAAACAAAAGTGGCAGATGTGAAAACCACTTTACAAACTTTACCACTTACCAATGAAAAGTAGTCGAAAATCTTGCTGTGCAGCTTGGAATTTCACATTCCACATTTTTTCCTTTGGGGATATCTGAAAATTTTCACCTTTAGGAATAATCCCTATACGCTTGATGAACTTAAGAGGAATATCCTTCATGCAACATCGAACATTAATTCTCACACACTTCGTAAAGTGTCGATTACTATGGTAAAAAGAATTCTATTGTGTGTCCTGGAAAACGGACATCATTTTGAACATTTACTGTGAATTTACCATGTCTAACACCAGACAATAAAGATAACCATTCAACCTTTGTTTGTTAACATAATTCATCTGTCTTTAAAGCTCAACCATAAAAGTTGATGTGCGCGACTCTTGAAACACCAAGTATAAGGTGCGACATTCAAATTTTTCTCATAGCTTTAATTAATATACCTGTGACTCAGTAGCCGAGTGGTCATGGTCGCGAAATCATAGTCGAAGGTTCGAATGCGGATGGTTTTTAAGAATCGTCGTGTATTGGGAGTATCCAACAGCTGTCGTTTAACTTCAAAGTGACGTTAATAAAAAACATCAAATTATTAAACACCACCGTTATTAGTTTAGTTAGGACCCTTGTTTAATCTAGTTTTTTATCATTACGGTCAAATCACTGGCATATCAAGCGATATTGCGGTAGTAGCATTCTGAAAAGCTTTAAATATTATTTTATATATGTTAATGATATATTGTCATATGGTTATTGTATAATATTTTACAGGCTTTAAGGTTTTCAAATAATTCGATCTTTTTATCGGTACCTCTTTATGGAAAAGATATTGGTGAGCTTCTAATTTTTAAGCAGATCTTATGCACGAACTTAACTAGCCTTATTAATAAAATTATTTCATTTACTACCTTGCTTTCTTATGCTTCTTTATCAAACAAGGTTTAATTTTATTGATTAAAAAGTTCTCTAGAAATACTCAGATACAATGTTAAATCCTGGTCTCAAAATCCAAATTTTGTAGCGTTTACCATCATTTAGTTAGTTTACTTTACGGTAAAAGCCATAAGAAAAATAAAAATTAACCCCTTAAGCGGTCAGTTTTTTTGCCTAAAATGTTATAAACAAGGTACATTTTTTATTGCATATAACTAAGTTTAATACTTATCAGAACGCGAAAATGGAAGAATTTTATTTTAATTTTCAATTAAGTTTTTACACAATTTTTTATTTTATAATTGTGGAACACAAACACCCCTTAATATTTATTTATAAGTACACTCTGCATGCTGTGAAGAATTTTTCATACATCTTGAAAGAATTTCTCTCATACTTGCGAAAAATTTTCATGTTTGTACTTTTTTCAAACGGTTGAGAATTTTGTGTGTGTGTGTGTGTACACACTATGCACACACGATTTGAAGCGTGGTGTAATACTAAGACTTAGATTGCTATGGGGACAGATATAATATCGACTTTTTTTGGATTATCTTTCCGTTTTCATTTCTTCTTAAGCAACAAATTGCACATTGCCTTGCCAATCCCTATTCTTTATTGAATATTTTCAAGAATGTCAATTCCTGCCTTCAATGAAAAATTTTCGCCTTCACTGTATTTCAGTACTAAGAACAAACAGCTTCTCTTAAAAACACAAGCACTAATAATAATTTCACTATAAGAATTAAAAATATGTGCAATCTGAGATAGAAAGAAGAAAATATCACTACCCGTACAGCGTACGAGCAAACCAGTAAAGGGGTTATTATAATGATTCCTAAACATTCTTTCAAAATGTTAAATTTTAGCAAGTTTTCAAGTTTTAAAAAGTATGAAAACATTTCATATTAAATTTATGTATTTAGTACAGATGTACTGACCTTTAAGTGTGTCGCTTCTTCTAAGGCGACAGCCACTCGTGCAAAACCTTTCACTATACCTTGACTCACAGGAGTACCTAAAAAAATAGTTTAAATTATTATGTTAAAGCATTTTACATACAGTTAATTCTGAAATACCATAAAAGGTGAACTCTGAAATAAACAAATATAAAACTAAATTTGACTAAAATGAAAAGCAGTATTAAACACCCTTTCGATGTGCTGCTCTCAATAGAAACATTTTTAGTTTATCAAATTTGAAACAAACAACTAGTATTTCTTCGAAAGAAAGATTTTATGATAGAAACTGCACGACGAGACATAGAAGTTTGGAATTTCATTAATAATAGATTTTATGCTGGTTCTGAAAAGTATGGCTCAAATATCCACAGTCTTAAGCCCCTACCCACAGCCTTAGCAGAGTATTAATCACACTAATTCTAATTGAAGAACAATTTCTTGGAGTAGTATTTTACAGAAATGGCTCATTTAAAAAATGGTTCTCAAATTGGGAAGAATACGCAAACGCTCTTTAGAGAGTATGTGAGTATAGTCGAAGAAAAAAAATTTAATTTGATGGATAATTTGAAGTATCAATTAAGAAATTCTTGACCAACTCCAGTAAATTGGTAACGAAATAGATTATCATGCAAATGATCTCAAGAAATCCCTTTAAGCTATTTCAATTAAGAGTAAAATACTAAATAATAATAATGATAATAACAGATTAAAGTATTTTTTTTAAAACTCAGTTAATTTTTCATATGGCCTTTATTATTACCGAAATACTCGTAGGAAGATGATATAAGCGATTGAGATAAATCCAGATTATTTTTAATTTTTAATATTGAATTGGGTTTAAAGCAAAAATTAATTTACTCTTTACATTATCTAAACATATTTAATAAAATTGAACTTTACATATCCTAAAACATTTATTTTTAGTGTTCCTACTCTTTTCAAAAAATTTTATTAATCTTTTCTATTTAATTTTTGAGGAATTACAATTTATATATGGGATACTTAGATTCTTCAATCTTGAATTCTCACTATTAATATAATATCGAATATGCCCTTTTATTAAAATTTGCACAAGAGCAACAAACGCGATATTCATTTACATTAGAATCTTTTTACTTAACCTTGATTTTTTTGTATTTTTTTATTATTTTATAGTGGGATTTATGAAGGAATTCATGAGAACATTACCAAAACATAAAGGAGGAAGGTTGATGCCATAATACTGAATTAATGCCCCAATTTAGCCTGAAGCTGAATTTGCAAATCAATTCACAAATTTGTTCGTAGTTTTTTCTTTGTCGGTGGAAAGTTGGGAGAGGTAGGTATTTTAGGCTTCAAAAGTACCATCTTCGTGACTTGATGGTGATTCTAAATTGGTAAATCCATCCCCAATATGCCTCGTATAATTACTAGTACATCGTTAGTTCAAACTAATCAGCCAATAGAATGCATATATGTAATAACCCCGTTCATTTTTCTTGATGTCGTTTCAATTCATAATGGTCCTGAGGCCTCTAGAACTTCGCGTAATAATCAATTTCTAGTTAACCGCCTAACGGAATATAACCGTAACTTTATTTCTTCTAAACTAAGAGCTTAGAATAGTGCCGATTTAAGCTCATTTCGGGCCCTGGGTGCAGAAGATCTACAGGCCTACTTGACATTGAAGGATCGAAATTTATAACGAAAAATTCTAGCAGGACCTGGTTTAGTCCTGCTAATCCAGGCCCTTCTCGAACCCGGTCACCCGTCCCAAGCACCCAATGGATAAACCGGCACTGACTCAGCTATTTTAAATTAAGATTTATATAATCAGCATCATCCGATTATCTAGATCAATCAGAGAAGCCTTTAATGGAAATCATATGATGTAAAAGATTTCCGGTTCTCCGGTAATGTAAATAGGCGAAATTTCTCAAAGAATTAAGGTATCCGACTACTTGCGACAATTTTTTTTTTAAAAAAAAATAGTGATATGGAGATTTTTTGTTGTTTTTAGATTTGTTTAGTACATTTTAAGAAAAATATGCTAAAATTAAGAAGAGAAAAAGAAATTATTATTACTAAAATGGTAAAAATGTACAAAAAACTACACAAACGGGGCTCATTCTATACAAATAGTTTAAGAACAAATTTTCAGTTTTTCAATTTTGATGTGTTGCTATAGTATTCCTTTTTGAAATGACCTTCAGGATAAGAGATATTTTAATTTTTACAAAAACTAGAGCTTTTTATCTTAGTTAATATATGAAATTGCTTTAAAAAACTGTGATTATATTTACATATGGGACTGTAAATTTTGTAATAATATACTGATTGATACATCTGAAGGTTAAAACACTTCTACTAAAATACAGAACATATGCAAAAATTTCAGTTAATTATTTTCAAAACTTTTTTAGCAACCGCTGGCCCCGTTGAGCATTTTTAAAAAAAAGCACATTTCGAGTAAAACGCGTTTGAAAGTATGACATTTTGCTTAAAGTAATGACATCTGCTTTTACTAAAACACTTGTAGTGTTTGTTCTAGTGAACGGAAAATAATTAACTTGGTATTTTTATAAAGTTAATAAGATGGCCTATAAAATAAAATTTTAAAAAAATGTCAACTTTTGGCAAAACTCACAATTTTAGGGTAGTCAGTCAACCTTAAGTTTTCTTGTGAACTTCATGTAAACCATGGTTGTTGTTGCCATGCTTTGTATGTGCTGTATGTTCTATGTTAGTGAATGTTTTCTACTAAGTAAATAAAGGGGAGGGGATGATGTAAAAACTACCAAGCCTCCTTAATGCTGCCTCTATTACATCAATATCATAGTTAATCATCGTGTAAAATCCTTCATGGCGAAACATCATACATATACAGCTATAGAAATTTATTTCCAATCAAAGGAAGGAATGGTGAAGTCTTGGAACCAAGAATATCTTACTTCAAATAATGGGAGCGTAACAAAGAAATTTTTTCCGACCATTTAATGAGAGACTGCCCTGCCATCATTTTTATACTAATAACAAAATAACCCCATTTCTAACTGGTCATGGCAACTTAAAAATCTACTTGAACAAATTTAATTTAGTTCCGTCATCTTCCTGTGATTGCGATATTGGTGGCGAGGAAAATGTAGAACATGTGCTCCTTCTGTGTTCCAAGTTTGAAAGAGAACAGAATATTCTAAGACTGGCATTCAAGGGACTTAATGTAAATTAGCCTCCGAATCTTCATCAACTAGTTTCCAGCAGAAGTACTTTTAAAAAGTTCAGTGAGTTTGTTATGAATATTTGTAATTCTTCCTAACCTCAAAAGATTATTATTATCTTTATTTTTTAAAAAATTTCTATCTTTATTTTTTATTCCTTTGTATTGTGTGCTTAATACTTACTTCTGTAAGCCCTGTGTGATACTTTGTGGTGCACGGGGATTTTATCATTGTTTTCAATAAAAAAAAAATCGAAACCCCAAAGAAGAGAAGCAATATGACCGACAAGAAAGTTATTCATGCACCTCAAAATAGCACTCTAAAAGAAATATTTCTAAGAAACATCACAGGAAAACCTTAATTAATAAGTGTATGGTTCGTTATTACATAAAGTTAAGAACCTTCTAGTCTTCTCAGTTAATAGTCTTGCATTACTTTAATGTTTCATTTATTGATCTAAAATTTCAGCACTAGAACGGAAAGGAAAAAAATTCCGAATATTACCATTTTAAAGAGCTGCATTTTAAAAGTACATTAGAATTTAAAAAAGTTTCTGATGTCGGGGTACATTGAAAAAGTTTGAGAGCCATCGAGATTAAACATTACCTTTCATAGTCAAATCGGCAATGAATTCCTGCGAGTCCATTGATTCCTCTTCTGCATTTATCTAAAATTTTAAAACAATTATTTGGCTTGGTTTGAATTGAAAATTATTTTAAAATGAGTGATTTATTAGTAAGTAAATAAAACACGTACCGGTTTTGGATGGCCTTTCATTATTTCTGGAAATTTATATTTGTTGAGAATTGGAAACAATTTCCTACGATGATTTGCCCTGTAAATAATAATGAGCACTTGTGCAGATTAGTTCAATATACCAAACTCTTTAAGTAAGATTCTAAACTAAGTGAAATTTCGATAGTTAAAATTAAGTCAAAGATCAAAATTTAAGGAATTATGTGTATAACATTTTTATTGCTGTTAAAATTAAAATGTAATTTTTGAAAATTGTAACTAAAAAAATTTTTAAGATACGTAATACATTTAATAAAGTTATATAATGCAATAAAAATGTTTACTTTTTATCTCTCAGAAAATTTTCGGTTTTCAGAAAAAAATATTTACTACACAAGCCTATTCTATGCCTATTCTACAAGCAAGAAATACTTAATGTTGTTTCATAAGCAAAATACGTTAAATAATAAATACGTTATCTTCCTTGCATAATAGACGAGGAATCATGGATATTAAACTTCATGCCATCCAACACTACTATAGGGAATATAAATAATCAAAAATGCTTAAATCTTCATGTGGTGAAGTGTGTAAATATGGAGAATAGCATAAGTGACCTTGTCTTTTTATCATCTTCAATACTCCGATTCCTCTCATTAGAAGTAAAGAACTTTTCCAGATGGAAAAATTGTCAATATTTAATACCCATACATGTATTTTAAAAAAAATCTGATCTAACTATATGATATGTTTGTACATAATAAACCTGTAAATCTTAACTGATGTATAATAAGTCTGTATACAAAAATTTTAATTGAATATACCTAAAAATGAATGTTGCTTTTTAAAAATCTTATAACTGTATATGGATATTAATTTCAAAGTTCCTTACTTCTTGTCTACGAACGAGGCATATTTTAATCGCGTTAGAGCAAAGCAAAAATGTAAAAAAGATATATTTCGATGAAAGGGTGATATTAACAAGTTCCAACTTTTAAACGTGCACTGTTTTGTACATGCGGGAAAAAATGGACAATGGTAAAAAATATGTATGCGGAAATGTAATAAATCCTTTTTGAACAGAATCTATACAGCAATAGAAAATATTTTGAATAGCAAAACTTTTCTGAAGTGGCTAGTCAAGTGCATATATAAGTTTCAAAAACAATGTTTCCGATCCTTGCCCCCCCCCCATTATTTTATATAATTAGTTTACAACAAACAAACTGGTTTGTATTAATACATGAAAATCTTCTGAAAACAATACTTTATGTGTTAACAGTAGTAATCTATTTAATTGTAACTACTATAAAATAGGATCAATATCATTCCATTAATAAACTCTTATTTTATAGTTAAAAAGTCCCTATTACTATGTATCAAGAAAACTGGTACTCTAATGTTCATTTGTTCCTTTTGGTGCTAAAACAAGTAGATCACCGCATTATGTACATATATGTATTAAAACACGCTGCGTGGGCAGTTTTTCCTGCAGTAATACCCCTTAAGAGAAAACCGAGTTTTACGTAAAGTTCGCTCCCCAGCGTGAACATGAAGAACAGGATTATGGAGAATAAAAGAGATGTAATCAGGGAAACTAAACTAGGTTTGTGACTTTATCACCCATTGTATCAAGATGTTACCAAGGAATCATTAAGAATGCTCTATGATCGATCCTTCTAAAAATTTCTGTGAGGCTATATGCGGGACCTTTGAAACAAAGGTCAATTCGGTTCAGGAGAAAATTTAGTAGAGATCAGCATCTATTAGTTCACTGATTGCGATAAGAGAGACTTTATCTGTTATAGCGGGTACGTTTTGCACGATTGTAAATAATCTGTTGTAATATTTCTTTGTGTACATACGCTGATTTGTCTTTGTGTAGTCATCTGTTCGTCCTCGAGCATTAATAAATTTGTTATTATTTCAAATAATCGGAGACATCGCCTGCTTTTCCCCACGCAAATTTGCAATAATATGTGTATATATATACACACATATATGAACACTTTACCTTGAAATTAAGTTAGGAGATCTAGTGTTTAACAAATCTTTAATTTCATCTAGTCTAAGAAAGAAAACTAAATCTGCATCGGGTAAACGTCCTTCAGAAACCATTTGCTTTCCAAGACGGAGATATCCTTTTCTCCAACTGTCGAAACATTTCATGGAGAGCGACTAAAACAATCAAAAAATGCAAAATATAAAGAAATTTCAAAGAATCTTTTTAAGTACAATTTAGAAATGAATCAAAATATTTTTATTGCACTTTGCTTAATTTTTGGAATATGACCCAAATAGAATAATTATGAACAAATGAGGAATTCCGATTGGCAAATATAACATTTATAAGGGACTCAAAAAATTCCACTAAAAATTATTATACAAGCATTTTAATATGTAATTTGGTGATTGATTGACTGACTAGTTGGTTATTAACGTTGTTCTTTGAGGCAACATGAGAGCTATTGGCGACTGAGTTTGTAGTTTTGAACCATGGTTAGGTGACGAAGGCGTTGTCTGATCTATCAGCCGTAATAGGTGGAAAGAAAAGACCTATGAATATAGATTCTTAGTCAAACATACACAATTAATGTAAATTTAATAATGTTATTTTTATAAAACATTACATTTAAACTCAATACGTAAACATGAACAGGAAGTTACCCTTCATTTCTATGAATCACAGGAACGTTTTCCAAGGTCTACAATATTAAGATCGGATTTTATGAGAAGGAATGGTGTATTGGTTTGTGGTGTGTTGTGTTGCTAAAGAAAACGTTTGTCGTAAGAACTCGGTAAACATAAATTGGAGGGAAATATCCCCATTAATGCACGAAATTATAATTATAACAAAGCAAAAGAATGATGAATTAATAGTAAATATATCCTTCGATTTTTTATTCTTTTGACAGATCTCATGTTTTTTATTCTAATATTAAGAATTTTATCTACTTTAAATTTGTAGGATATTTTTACCACTATATTTATTACTTTATTATCCTTTCACTTTATGATACAAACACATTACCTTTTTGGAATATGATACTTATATTTTTATTTATAAAAATATCATTCTTAAATATTTACAATGTAGCAATTTTTTAGTTTATAAAAAATAGTGAACATTCTTTCTAATATTAAAAATTTTATTAGTCATTACTTAGATCATGATTATCTAATTAATTTTCTTTATGCTTGCATTTGTTATAAGTTCAATAATGTTCATTTGTCGTAAGATTTTTTTAACAAAAATTTCTATCTGATTTTATTGGTTTTTATTTCTCAATTCTCTATACTCTTTTTTTTATCTTACTTTAACTATATGACACCACATTATTTTACTAGGTAATTTTTAGATTTAGTGAGCGTTTCATTTTTTAACTATACAAATAATTTTCTATGCAGTAAAACATTTTTTATATGATTTTCTTCTTTTTTTAGTTAAATTTATAGGTTCTTAAAATATATTTAAACAATTTTTCCTTAAATGCTTCCCTGTTAGATGTTTTGGAGGGTTCTGGTAGAATAATTCAATTTACATTTTGTTGTTAAAACTGAGTAAAGTATTATAAAAAATGGTTTCTGTTATATTTTAGTATACAATGATAAATCTTCAATTGCATATTTTCATACATATTATTTTTTAATGAAATATTTTTTCCGTTTTCGTAACATAATATTTTTCAGGGGTGGGGTAACATGTTATTTACCATATGATCGCTCCAATATAATTGTCTCATTTTACGAATTCTAATACTTTAAAATTGAAAAAGTATATAATTCTTATATCACTGAAAGCAGAAGAGAGAGATAGAAACATCTATTGCAATATTCAATGAAGATTATGATAAAACATTTGTGACATTTGATTTATAGGGGTTAAAAGATTTCACTTTATTTACAAATATTCTTTCAGAATATAAAAAAGGAACGTTCTATTGAATAAAAAACATTTTCGAAGCTTACAGAAAAAGACATCATAAACTCTTAAAAGTTCCCGGGTTCGTTTTTTAAATAAAATTAAGTCATTCAAAACTTTAAATATTGGAAACACCTACAACAAATGAATTTCTAAAAATTCTATTTCCCAAGCTTTTATGATAAATATATATGTATTATACTCAGCTCACAAGCATCAAAAAATCTATTTCATAACACTTTCAAAAGTAAATTGAATTACAAGATCGTTGAAGAATAACAGGAAATTAATCATAAAATTGATAAAAATTTGAACTCACTTTACCAGCTTCTCTCCCTCTTATACCTCTACGACATTGAGGAACAACAAATTTTAATAAGCATCTAAAAGATAATTTTACCTTTAATTAGCAATTATATCAAAAACTAGAAACTATGATCACCATGCAGAAATATTGAACTTAAAATGTATTTTTTTTCCCTCTTACTTGGACATAAAATTTAAAGGAACACGAAGTTGTGAAAAGATGTTATCTTTGCTATCATCTTCTTTCGTTATGTCTCCCTTCGTAGCAGCTGCTAGATTCTATAAAATAAAAGAAAACAGCACATTACACTGTTAAATAGATCTTTAACTAGTTAATTGTGATTGACGAATATACTCGTCAAGGAGAAAATGCAGGACTTTATGTCATGACGAGTATACTCGTCATGCGTAAAAAATAGTAACGATTGACTATTTAAATTGTAATTTTTGAGAAAAACAAAACATATTCTCAAATTTCAAGATGTGTAAAATATTTTGAGGTCAGACCGGAATAAAATAAATGAAAAAAAAAATATGAAAAATTTAGGATTAACTCATGCGTCCCCGTATGTACCAGCTGAAACAGTGGGTTAGTTCGCATAATGAATTTATTTATGTACGATGCAGGGCCGTAGCTCCACCGTATCAATGATACGAGGTCCCCAAGCTACAGGGTACCCGTAACATTCGTTCGACGTGTAACATGTTACATGTACACATGTAACATGTATAACTACAGTCCAGCTAACAGGGTTCTTATATCTGAAAAAAGACCCGCGAAATAATTTTGATACAGGGCCCGCTGAGAACTAGCTACGCCAGTTGTGTGATGGTAATATTTTTAGATGTTAGCCTAAAAGGGGCTAAGGCAAAAGTCAAAAAATTGATTTATAATAGGGTTCCTTCAGGTATGGCCAGCCATGGGACAAATGAATGGCGCCGACCGATTGATAACTGTTGGTCCGAAGTTACCTAGCCATCGAGTGGGGTAAATGCCAATTGTTTAAAGTCACAACCCTGTGATGACTTAAGAGTGATGGCCCAATGCCGTGCTGCTTAAATAACAGTTATTTTGGGGGGATGGGAAAGGCAAAGATGCTTTCAGGTAAAAGGACTGTGATCAACCCTACAGCACCTACTCCAGAGTTTCCTTAGTGTCAAAACAAGTAGAAAATAATTTGTCAGTAAAGAAGGAAGCACATCAGTGTGTGGTATTTAGGTTTCTCAGTCGAGGAATTTTAATGGTCATTAAAATTCATGGATATCCATAAAAACTTACGGTCGGAAGGACCATCGGCCTCATTAACCCCCGATTTTATAGCCAGGTACATAGATTCCGGTACAATAAGTATTAGTAATAAAATTGGCAATTTTGTAAAATAAACCCATCTTTTTAATCCAATATTTTAACAGCCCCACTTACTCTATCATTGACTCGTGATTGCTCGATTTCCGTTATTCACATAGTTGCGCGCTCTCAAACAGTTAACTAGTTAATAAGCTAAATCTGCCAATGACGCATTAATCTATATTTTTTGAAAACTAAATGATTAACTACTGAAGCAAATATTGCATTAAAACCGCTATGCTTGTACAGTCTGAATGACAAGACACATTGTCATTAACAGAAATATTTTGTTTTTATGAAAAATTTCAAACAACGGAACTATAAGCTCTTTCAACAACAAAACAGCAAAAGCGAATGTCAAAATCAGTAATATTTGACGGAGAATCTTTTGCAGTCCACTCATAATGTCAAAAAAACAGTAAAGTTACATTAACTTTATTGCTTCAAAGATGGAGGAAAATAGACTTTTTCAACTTATTACTCTGCATTTCATCCATAACAGAGAATGAAAGAAAATGTTCACAATAGAGCTCAAAGGTATCTTGTACTGGTCATTTAAATAAATAAGTATAGTGTTAAGGAAAGTTTGGACTTTGATTGCATCTATTCTGAAAAAGAATTGTGGCCGGAAAGATGGTTTACAGGTGAAGAAAAAATGCTTCTTTAATTAATAAGTTGAGTAGTAGAGGGTAACCTCGGCGACCATGTTATCAAATGCAGTCAGATTGGACTATGAAATTAGATGCCGCTAGATAAAGCTAAAAGCATCTAAAATGGTTATTTGATGAAATAACTCTATAAACTATTTAGTATAATGATTTCACTATCAATATCAGGTCAATGCAGGGAAGCAATATAGGATAACAAAGATTGACAGAGTAGCTGCGCGTTTCATTTGTCTCACATATTAGTATGCCATATGTGTATATTATACAGTATATGTGTATGATAATTTTTTTTCCAGTTAGAAGAAAGTTTACTCCTTTTACTAAAGAGTTCAAGTGTAAATTTCGATTTACGTCGAAATAATTTTCGTGTTATTTGCGTGGATCTATCTAGCATTTGATTCATTCAACTACGTTACATCAAGAGATTGCCGCACCTACTCATAGGTTTTTAATTTAATTTATATCTTTTTAGCAGAGACTATTCTTGCTGATTATAGATTATCCAATTGTACTTTCTACACTAGTAATACTTCAATCAACTATAACAGGGACTTTCAATCACTAGTCCAGTTCTGGTTCGAAAAGAGTTGATCAATCCTCTGAGACTTTTAGGTATCAACTCTTTTTAAAAAATCTCATTCCAAAAATAATAATAATGGAATAAGAGGGGGAACGAAATTTTTTATGTTAATGATACTATGATTTTTAATGTGATTATTTTGAAGAGTTCCTTGCAATTTTTCTCAAAGGTTTATTTACTTATAAATAATAACAGTAATTACTTGTTTTTATATTCACTTTATTCATTATAATTAAATGATAATAAAACTGTTACAATTTATGCAGTAGTTCTCTTTGATACTAAGTAATTTTTTTAAAAACCCACGAGTTTGCGAAATTTCTTCACAAATTTTACCGGTTTGTGGACCAAAAATGCTAATCTATAGTACCTTGTACTTAGTCTCATATAATACCTGAATACCGGTGTTTCGATTTGAATTAGATCTGGGGAAAACATTGAAACTATACTACAGGCAACCATACTTTTCAAAAGGCTAAAAACGGTAAAGATAAGATCTAGCTTGAAGATAGCATTTAAGACCATGCATTATTTTCAGTAAAAACGTTTTTTAAATTATTTGAAAATTACATTTTTAATAATAAAGTTTAAAAAAAATACTTGATGTATCTTTGAGAAAAATTTAATGGAAATTTGGAAAAAATGTTCACCTTCACCATAAACTCATTGTATCCAATCTAATATTCTGAATAGTTAAACTGAATGTTTTTGAAGATGCCCCTAAAAACTGTTCGCACACTTGATCAAGTGGCCGAATTTGTATTTCTTATCCAACGCTCTTGAAGTATGCAGCATTTTCTGAAATTTCATTATTTGCTGAAAAAATTAGTAAAATGCTATCGTAGATTTTATAAGTATTAGTGCTCATTTGTACGCATTTTATCACTTCTCTTTTAAGGCTACCCCACGTCAACATATAATTAAATTATCTAATTCCAAAACCTGAATCATTCTTCGAATACTTTTTTTGTTATAGATTTCTAACATATTCTTTAAAAAAATTATTACTATTTTTAGTCTATATATTCAAACGTATCATTACCTGTAAAAGCTTGACTAACTGTTTGGGATTCATTCCCCACGTAATTGACCGCACATCAGTCTGAAAACAAAATATGAAACGAATCTTAAAATAACAATAAAAATATTGAGTAAAAGATAAATAAAATACTGTATACAATACTCCTAAAATAAATTTATAGTATTTTTTAGACCATTTCAAACCATCAAAAAGAAAAAAAAGCATACTTCTTTAATACATCTGTGTCCATGTCTTTCGAGAAACTGCCGAAATTTGTGTCCAGCTTGTGAAGTTGATATTTTCAACCATTCTTCAGCAGCCTAAAATAAAACACAGAGAAATTGAAAACGTAAATCACTGAAATACACAATATATTTCACACTTTATATATTTTCCAATATTTCGTTTACATTTTAATAGATTTAATTCAGGATAGTTGTTAACTTTTTTGATAAATTTCAGGATTTCAGAATTTTACGTACCTCGACTGACATAGAACTGAATTCTTTACTATCAATATCCTTCACTATTTGATTAGCCACTTCCTGCATGAAAAAAACATTATATCTCTTTGAAAACTGTCTTAAATATTTTAATGGAAATTTGATACGAAGTTGTTTATATATAACTTACTTGCATTCCTTGAGGAATGCTTGCGCTCTCAACGTCTGATGAAGAGGCCAAAAGATTACAAAAATCGCCGTAGACGTCAGTGTCAAAACCTAGAACAGAACGGAACAAGTTATTCGAATTATTGAAAATAACTGTAAATGGAACTAAAAAACTGCACTTCAAATATGTATGCGTAAATTTTTAGACATTTTCGAAATAATTCATTTGAACTTTACTCTAAGTTGGCGTCTCGTAGAACTTAGGAATTGATCGACATATGGAATTACTGATAAATTCAGAAACTTTATTATCTTGTGCATTTTTGTATAGTATGTAAAATAATAAATTTAAAAAAAAAGGAAAATCACGTAAAAAAGCAGAATTATCTCAATCTGTAGCATTTCATACGGTTGAAAATCCATATAGATCCGTTGTACGCAAATTACTTTAGTTGAAATATGATATAAATGAAATATTCTAATTTAAATTAAATATTTAACGATAAAATATGAACAATTTGAAACTATTTATATTTTAACTATATATGTATTATGTGATTGCAGAATGTGTGCTAATAATTCAGTTAAGTCTTTTGTGTTGAAATAAAACCAATTTTTAGTAAACAAAAGGAGACTGAGTCCTTTGTAGTGAAATAAAACCTTCAATTATAGGAAAACAAAAGGATATTATACCTGTTGTACCTGAAGTAAAGAAATTGAAGAAACTTTTAGCAAAAAAACAACTGGTACACAGTTAAGAAAGTGTGACCGCACTAAAGAGTTTACATATTACCTTAAACAGCATTGTTTTCGTTGAAATAAGAAATGTTTAAGAAATCACTTTATAAAATTAAAATTCCATACACAGTATTTAAATTAGTTTGATAAGCTACACTTAATGTGCCAAATAACACGCGCCACAAAATGAAAACGTATTTCTTAACCCTAAACAGAAAAACGTTACGCTTTATTGGCAGTTCCTAGTTTAATGTAGAAACAATTAAGAGAAAGGTAAGAAATAACCAAAAATTGGGGCAAAAAGGAAAAAATTCCATCATTGTTTATTCCATGACAGTCTTCTTACATAGCAGCTTTATTACTCACTTCCTTTTGCTTGACATAGAATAGTGAACAAATACATATTCCAATTAGAGGAGCCTTGTGTGCAACCGATATGATATATTCCAGCCTGTAAAAGAGTTTTAACGTATGTTCAGAGTTATAAATTGATTAAATAATTTACACCAACAATAGATATATATATGTATATACGAAGGCTGTTTTTTAAGCAAGGTCCGTTTGGTTTTTAAAAAATAACAATATTTGTTTCAAAAAACCTTTATTTTAGGATTGTGCATACTTTTGCCTATTTTTCTACATATTTGCCGAGTTTATTAATGCACTTGTCATACCATAGAACTAAATTTTGAAAATCCTCTTCAAAGAAGTCTGCCGCCTGGTCGGACAGCCAAGAGTTCACGTGGCATGCTGTCAAAAGGTGTTTTGCTCCTTCACGATAACGCAAGGCCTCACACTTCTCGAACGACTCGGGACATAATCGAATCTTTTGGCTGGGAGGTTTTGGACCATGCACCATATAGCCCCGACCTTGCTCCTCTTGAGATTTCCACCTTTTCGGTACCACAAACACAGTCTTGACAACGAAGAAGAGAAAGCGGCCGTGAACTCTTGGCTGTCCGACCTGGCGGCAGACTTCTTTGAAGAGGATTTTTAAAACTTAGTTCTAAGGTGTGACAAGCGCATAAATAAACTCGGCAACTATGTAGAAAAATAGGCAAAAAATATGTACAATCCTAAAATAAAGGTTTTTTGAAACAAAATATTGCTGTTATGTTTTAAAAAACAAACGGACCTTACTTAAAAAACAGCCCTCGTATAAATAATTCTATAATATGTATAATGAATAATAATACGATATAATATATACATATCCTATAGCCGACCCATTTCGTCGAATCAAAAGATGTTGGTCGCCAAATGCCATGATATGCAGCCAATTTTCACGCAAGTTCGAACACAATAATGCTAATCATGACAGCACTGGCAACATTTTTTTAAATTGGCGACGTCTTTTGATTTGCCGAAATAAATCGATTGCATAATACACGCTTCTATACACGTATGTATCTATGTAATTTACACGTTTGTGGAGTTTCCTGAGGTATATATATATATATACAATACACATGTTAAATATGCAGAATAAGTACTTTAAATGAGGGTTATCATGTCTGTTAGACCAGAACAACTTTCAAAGACAACTAGCAGGATACTATAGGAAAATTGATTCAATTTTCCCGTTTGAAGGAACATGTTCACCCTTTATGAAAATGTTTGCGCAATGTTTTATTACAAGATATTGCATCAGTATAAATATTTGCGATTTTAGATTGTGGGGGAAAATTAATGATTCCAGATCTGAAGGAACAAATCAATTATTTTGGTATTGTGACGCATAATACGGAAATGACTCCTAAGTTATGGGGTTACGGGGGCATAAAAAATAAATATATTCCTTTTCAGAAATTCAAATTTAGATCTTTTTAAAACAAGAAGTGGGAGCTATAAAAATATTTTTGAATTTAATTGAAAGCGTAACGATAAGAATCAGATATCAATAATTTAAATATATTCATATCTGAAGTCATACATTATCATGAAATACTTAGAGAAGCCGATGGGTAAAGGCTAGTAATTTCTAACTGAATGATGCAACCCAAAGTTTAACTTGATTTAGTGAGCTTTTCTTCTGCAAATTTCAACTCGACTCTAAAAACTGCTTAACACAGCCAATACGCTTTATTATTTATAATCATGATGAAATAAGAAGTTGATACCTGAGCATCATACTTCATTCTCTACATCCACATCATGCTAAAGTAAAAATTTTAATTCCTCGCGTATTTACAATGCTGATGATCCAAAATGCAATGCCGTGAAGCAAAAAAAAAAAAAAAAAAAAAGATTAAAAGTTGATACCAGACTGCTGCGGAGATTTTGCCAAATAGTTGTAAATTTTCACCTTCTGTGACAAATATGCTTTTTCCGTTAACCCCTTAACTGGTTTGCTCTTACACCGTACGGGCTACTGAAAGCTGTTACAACGGGTTTGCCCGTACGCTGTACGAGTACTGATACTTTCTTCTTTCTTTCTTTGATTCGCACATATTTTTGATTCTTATAGTGAGATTATATTAGTGATAGTGTTTTGTAAGAGATGCAGTTTGTCCATGGCACTGAAACACTTCTCATCCGGGATTTTCTTTAAAATGAAGGCTATAATTTTTCATTGAAAGCAGGAACTTAGATTTTTGAAAATATTCGATAAAGAACAGGGATTGGCAAGGCAATGAGCAATTTGTTGCTTAAGAAGAAATGAAAATGGGAAAATAATCCAAAACAGCCGATATTCCCGTATATTCTATCCCAATGCAATGTAAGACTTAGTATTGCACCATCCTTAAAACTGTGTGTGCATATATATATGCACACATAAAATCCACAACTGTTTGAAAAATAAGTATAAACATGAAACTTTTTTGTAAGTATGAAAGAAATTCTTTTGAGATGTATGAAACATTCTGCATAGCACAAGCAGAATTTCTTATAAAAAGTAACACTTAGAGGTGTTTCTGTCCCACAGTTATAAAATAAAAAAATAGAGGGGAAAACTTTAAAATTGAAAACTAAAATAACATTCTTCCATTTTCGCATTAAGTACTATGCTTAGTTATATGCAATAAAATATGTGCCCTTTTTTGGAACATTTGGGCAAAAAAAAAAAAATTGATTGCTTAAGGGGTTAAGTATCAACCTTAATTCTGACAGTTTATCAGTATATCACGAAACTTCCTTACATATTTTTCATAATTTTCTTTTTGAGTTACATCATAAAGTCTTAATATTATACTCTTTTCAAACCACTATGAAGTTTCTTCAGTCGGAGTTTTATTTTTTCTTGAAAACATAAATACTATAATTACCAAGTGTGAGGCACTTTAAATGATTGTCGTACTTCCGAAGACATTGTTTTCGTAAATTGTTAGTTAAACACTAAACAAAGAATATATACTACTTTTTTAAAACAGACGCTAATTGTTAACGAACCACACTAAAACCCAGTATTATTTTACTGAATGTTAACAAATGGCTTCTGACTCTACTGCCATTTCAAGATTCATTTCTTTGAGAAAAGTAGGTACATTTGAATGACCTCAAAAAATGCTGCTAATTCAGGGAATAATTGGGCATTTCATGATATGAGTAATCCTCCGATCTGTCTACGACAAATAAAGTTTTGCTCAAAAGTTTCCCTTATACGTAACTGAAAATATTTTCCAAAATGTTTTAATTACTTCATGTACCGTGAACGAACTTATAAAAGGTCGTTCGCACTTTATGAAAACGATTTTGTAATTCAATTTTTTTTTTCGTTTGCATTTTGAGAAATCTTTGGAAACTTTAGAATAATCGTCTGCTAATATTTTCTTTTGAATGGAACGTAAAATAAAAAGTTTATTTTGAAAATGGCTATTAAAATTGAAAGAGGACTCGAAGATTACGTAACTGCGCTTTCCGAGGATAAATATTCGTATCAACAAATTATAAAGCAGTGTAAAAATCTCAATTATTGCATTTAAAAAAAGGTACTTTAATATATTAAATTTAAAAAGAAAAAAAATCTAGCTGAAAATAAAAAAAAATAAAAAAAACATGAGCACGAAACCTTCTTCTAAGACTGTTCGAACGCAGACAAGTATCAAGAAAGTGAATTCTCTAATCCTAAAAGAAAACCCGCCAACTCAAAGATTCATTGCCTCGAAACTACGAACGTCTTCCGTTGCTGTTAGTAAAATTATTCATAACGATTTAAAGTTAAAAAATATGTTTAAACTTAAAGTCCATCTGCTTTTGCCAAAACATATTAATGAAAGAAAAACAAATTGTAAAAAATAATATGAAAAACATCTAGCTGCTAAAAAATGAAAATTTGTGGTAATTAATACTCGATGAGTCATGTGTATATTTAAGTGGCTGTTATAAAAGAAGATCAATTTTCTATTGCTTAACTGACGAGAATGACCGTACGAAATAGCTTCGTCAGTGTACAAAAAAGTTCACAAAGGGATTCATTCATAATAGTTGCAGAATTTTGTTACAACGGCAAATTCAAAAATTCAAAAAAGTCTTGAATAAAGCCAAAAACTAATTCCCTTCACAATCAGCAGAATATTTTAGAACCAATTTTTGAAGAGGAAAATTCAACCTTATACGGAAAGGACATTAATAAAGTTTAGCTTCATATGGACAAAGCTTCTAGTCACTCGTCTGCCACTTATTTAGCAAAGTAAGAATCAGAAATAGAAATAAAGTATATCCCAATAACATGAAATATCTGTTAAATCACCAGACGCTTCTCCAATAAACTTTTGGGCTTTTGGTTTATTAAAACAACCCTTAGGAAAACGAAATCCAAGAACACTGAATGGATTTTGGAAAACGGTTTAAGAGAAATGGAATGAAGTTTTCATGACAGTCAGAGGCGGAGCTACCAATATATCAACCGTATCAATGATACGGGGCGTCATAGGGACCCCAACGTGCGTCTGAAAAAGATCGTAAAGTGTTGACCACCGAAAATACCCCCAAAGAATTTTGGTAGATAGCAGACTCAAGATTAGCCACACCTATGATGACAGTACTAAGAAAAGGTTTATTTTTATGGTAAATTCAAGCTACACAGCTATTATCAAGAATCATGGCTATCAGATAGAAGCAGAACAACCCCAAAATACAGCATTTATAGACAAAAATTAACTATCAAAGCATTTTCCATAAAGTGTGAAGACCTTCGGTATAATTTTAATTAAAATATCCATTGTGATGTGTCAAAAGTTAAATTAAGTTCTCAACAATCACTTTTGGAAAGCCACAGAGCAATTCCCGAGTACAAACACGCTCGCGCGCGTCTTATCTTTATCTCAATATATGTATTGAGAAAGAGGTAAGATCTTTTTAAACCATCTACAACACACTCGTCAATAAAAAATTTATTTTGCCCATAGCAAGAACGCGCACAGTGTAGAATGTGTGGGTTGTATAACTACGCATTTAACATTAACAGCTCTTTATACAGAAGATTGGGCTAAAAAAGAAGGGGGGAAAAGTTTGTTCAATTAAAAAAAATTATGAAATTGCAAATCTGTAAAAATATATTAGTTAATTAACTGAAAAGAACAGCCACTCCTAGCGAGACGAAATATATTCTAGGCATTGTTTTGCATATAACTTTTTTATATTTGATTTGATACTATCGTCTGGAATATGCAGCAGTTTTTATAACTATAACTAGCAGGTAAAGAACTGCAATGAGATCAAATTCTACGAATTTCTTTTTGTTAATATCTGCATAATCAACAACTGCCGAATAACATTATTTTTTAATCTTTCGATGTTTCTCCAAAATATATTACTTACGTCATCAAAATCAGAACAAGTCTTTAATATAGCCGTGAAAGTCTCTTCAGCCGTTTTCTGTTTTAAGAAATTTAACGGATGGTTGTAGATCTTGCTTCTGATTTTTTCATAACCAAAATCAAAAGTAATTAAATCCTGAAATAAAAAAAAGAGTAAGATAAAAACTATAATTTTAAAAGTTTTTTAATTCTGGGCGAATTTAATAATATGTTTTATCACATTTCAAAAAATAATTAATATGCCAGTGAATGTTTAAAATTTTCACACAAATTGTAAAATTCAGCAAGAAATTATTACATCTTTTAATTTCTAAATATTTGTAGCAAAATATGAGAGTATCTTTCATGAACATCATAATATGAATTAAAATGTTTCAAATGAGTTTTTGAGAAATATATTTAAAAATGCTTTGAAATAATAAATAGAGCAAATTAAAGTGTGCTGAATGTTATAGCACTTTATAATAGTAATTAAAAATGTGCTTTAATAAAAATATCGAGTATTTTTCAAATGCACCGAGATTATTTTAAGAGCTTGATTTTTGTTTATGTAACGTAAGGATTTTTTTCACAGAAGAGAGAGATAGAAAAGTTTTGTATAAAACGCGTACATTGAAGCGTTTCCAAATTCCTTTTTATGTCCACTTTTTTTTAATTTCTAAGAAAATTCAAAGTATTGCATATAAATAAGAGCTGGATTCTTTTTAACGTTTATTGGGAAAAGACGAAAATTAAATTTTCATCATTTAAATACAAGTTGTGATTTCATCCGAATAGGAACTGTGAAGTGTCCTCTCTGCTGCGTAGACATATCCGTTAAAAAGTTCACTTTCAGATTTTTTCTTAAATGTTTTAAATTAACATCATATAAGAATAACGTAAGGACTTTTGGCAACTAACTTCATTATTAAACTTAAGTGTTATTAGGACGACACTAGAGATTATATGATGCTTTCTTGACTTTCACACCCCACTGAAGTAGGGAAGATTACCTTTTTGAACCCTATAGTTTTCATTATACACCTAAATGCCACAAAATTATTCCTGAACTTTAAAAAATGTACAAAAATAATCTAAAGAATTAAAATACCAATAAATGAATTTTTATGAAATATTTGTTTTGCAAATGTAAAGTAAAATTTTTTAAAAAAGGAATATTTTTATCATATTTGTAAAAATAGAAATAAAGAAATTAGAAAAACTGAGACAAAAGTATATAAATTCTAAATAGAAATAATTTAATATCGTGCATTTTTTTAAATAAAACTCTCATTAACAAAGTATAAAAAATTCGAAAGATCAAAACATTGTAAATAAATATAAAAGAAAAGTATAAATTTTTATGTTACCCTATAATAATCCAGTGTCATTTTGAAGGATGGCTTAAAACCTTTTTTGATTTTTGTCTTAGCATATTCAAATAACTCTGGATCATCTAAAATTCTTCCAAATGTACTCATCATGAAAGCTTTCGAACTTGTCGTATCAAGTCCATTTTGAATTATTAGCTGAAACATGGAATGACATTAGTAAAAATACATTTTTAAACTAAAATATAAAGATTTATTTAAGATTTTATCGAATATAAAATTACTTCTGCAGCAGATATCATCAAATGATTGTAAAAGGAAAACATTCCAGTTAAAAAGTATTTGTTTGCGAAGAGATTATCAACCATACCTGTAGCCATTATTCTCTAAAAGAAATAAGAAAAAAAAATCAATAGTTCCGATTCTTAAGTTTGATGGTACATGTATACATTTAAAATTTCAGGTAAATAAAATAATTCTAATAAATTACTCGGATGACACTGTTAAAATATTTTGTGGCAAGTTCGAGTCCCAAAGTTGAAACCGCTCCAGGCATAACTTCCCTAAAAGAAAGAAATAATGAAGAAATAAGTTTCTATCCAAAAAACGAAAAGAAAAAAAAAAAGGAAAAACAACTAGATATCACTAATGAAAACTTGATGTAATTCAAACCGTTTAAAGAATTTATAGAATATTGTTATATTTTCTTTTATTGAAACAACGATAAAATCCCCGTGCACCACAAAGTATCACACAGGGCTCACGGAAGTAAGTATTAATCACACAATGCAAAGGAATAAAGGGGGGAAAAGAAAAAATAAAGAAAGAAAAAAAAATAACCCCTTGAGGTTAGGAAGCATTACAAATACTCATAACTCACTGAACTTTTTAAAAGTACTTCTGGTGGAAAGCAGTTGAGGAAGATTCGGAGACCAATTTACATTAAGTCCCTTGAATGCCATTTTTAGTATATACCGTTCTCTTTCAAACTTGGAACACAGAAGGAGCACATGTTCTACATTTTCCTCGCCACCAATATCGCAATCACAGGAAGATGACGGAATTAAATTAAATTTGTTCAAGTAGCTTTTAAAGTTGTCATGACCAGTTAGAAATTGGGTTATTTTGTTATTAGTATAAAAATGATGGCAAGACAGTCTCTTATTAATGGTTGGAAAAAATTTCTTTGTTACGCTCCCATTATTTGATGTGAGATATTCTTGGTTCCAAGACTTCGCCATTCTTTCCCTCATAATCTTCTTGTATAAAATGACTTAAGAATATTAACGGCAATGTCAATTTTGCACTTGGTTGCAGCCTTGGCTAGCCAATCGGCCCGCTCATTTCCCAAAATGCCCGTGTGTCAGCGAACAAATGCAAAATTCAATGATATTTTTGAGTCTCAGAATGCCTCTTAAATTCATTAAAAACTTATTAATTATTAACTTAAATCTTGTCTTGAAAATTTCAAGTTAATATATAATAACTTTTTACAATGACTAAGCGGAAATCTGGATTATTTAAAGAATTGCTTTAAAATCATTTCTAAGTTGTTCTTCACAAAAATTTTTAAATACTCCACCAAATAATATTTTAATCTCCAAAATTAACCAGATTTTCATAAATCTCCAGTTGTATATCCACATTTATTCAACAAATCTTTATTTTCTTGATGTTGGTACCCTCTTTAAGTTGTATGCTGACAACTAGATTGTGATGCATCATTATTAAATATCTGTAACTTAACCAATTGAGTACATTCTGTATCAAAAGAAGGAGGATATGAACTTGGCATCTTATCCAGCTACTTTATTTTTTTAATTACGAGTTATTTTTCATATATTCTTATAACAATAATTCGATTCAATCCAATATAATAATCGTTAACTCTTTGGATATTTACAATGTTATTGTGGCCGAAAACAATCAGAAAGACATGATCACATTTATTTATTTACAACGAGTCTTTATAGATCCTCATTTCAAAAGAAAGCCTTTATAATTTCTTATATAATAAAAAATAGTTCTTTGAAAGAGTTTTTCAATCAGTCAGAGAGTTAAAAAGCGAAATAATAAAATATTTTTTTCGACGGTGGCAACGGTAATTTATGTTCCGATTCACTTTTATTGAATTGACTGCTGTATGCTGTATTATAGTTTGATTTTGTATTCTTATAATTGTTTGGAACGCTAACTGAGGGGTTTTAAACTTTTATGTGAGATTATTGTACCAAATAAAACTTTCATTTTATTACGTAGGAGTTTCAAAATGTAAGGTAACAAGAGTTCTGATGGGTCTGTAAATTACCCATATCAATAAAAAAACCCTTTAAAAATAGCGAAGACGTTTACAACATTCAAATGGTGCCAATAAAGGGAGTTGATTCTCCAGTAACATGACTAAATCTCAGAAAATGGTGGTGTTGACGGAAACATGGTCTACGATTGAAATTACAAGCGTGTTACGATTTTTGAGTTTAAAGAAAAATTATCCAGTTGAAATTCTTTGGCAATTGATAGAAGTGTATGGTACAATTTTTATATCATGAAGACATGTGTGGTTTTTGTGCACGGAATTGACAAAGCAGGACATATGGGAGAGATGAAGAAAGAAATTTTTCAGTGGAAGGTATTGGACTACCCTCCTTTCAATCCTGACCTCACCCCCAAAGATTCTATCTACTCTATTTCTTCGGAGTTCTAACGAAAAACTTGGGAAGTCAGAATTTCAGAACCGATGCTGAGGCTCAGCAAGCCGTCTTGACGTGGTTTCTACAATGCTGGTTTCGATGGTTTGGTGTACCGATGGAACAAATGCCTTGATAAGTATGGTGACTATGTGTAGAAGTAATATGCACCTGTGCCTTCTTACATTGTAATATTTTTTATTTCCTCAATAAATATTTTCTCTGAATGAGCTTGTTACCTTACTTTTTGAAAACCCCATGTAGATCGTGAATTAATTCCACATATCGGAGTTAAATAGGAAGAGTAATTTTTTCAATTACAGGTATTAGGACGAAGGTGTGATATTTATTTATATTCCAGGAGTTAAATGATAAAAATATCCTTATAAGTTTACCAAATCTACTGGGAATGAAAAAAGTGATCTGACTAAAAAGAAGTTCAAAAGTATGAAAACATGTGTTTTCAAAGAAAAAGAAATTCCGAATACCTTTTTATAGGAAGTTTAAAATAATATATTTATTTTATGTATACCTAATGGAAACCATTCTGAATATTCTTCTCCACAGTTTAAAAAAATTTCTGCTTCGGAAAGAACAGAGGTCGTTAAAATAACCAAAATTTGTTTTAAATGTTCATCACCTAGTTGTAGTGTGAAATAGTATCGGTCGAGATATCGTTTCTGTGGGAAACCACATAACACAAATTTATATATTTCCCAAGATAAGTTAGGAACAATAATCCGAATAATGAAATTCAAAATCGGAATAGCTCACTTACCTCAGTTAATCCTGTCTTTAAACAGTGGGGAGGAGAGATTAGTACACATTCGGACATTTCCGTGTTGCTTCATACATACGAATGTGTATGGGGTGAAATTGTGTTTTAATCTAGTTTAGTTATAACGATAATAATTAAAAAATATTCAAGAGGAAAAACCTTACCCAACATTTGCAACTGTAAGATACTGCTTTTCACACTGAAGTGGAGAATCAAATTCATGTTTAATTTCGTAGTCTGTTGTTGCGGCGGCAGTTGTGACTGGTCGAGACTGACAATAAATAATTTTACGGAATCGACATATTGAATAAATAGTACACAAATATACAAAGATAACTCTCTCTCTCTCTCATACACACATATCTACACTCAAAGACCATTTTATTATGACCACTTGACATTTATTCGGAGATCAACTATAACTTTACGTAGTTACCATTGGAGGGCGAGATAGCTATTGATGGGAAATGCAGGAATGGAGAAGCCTCAGTAGCACTGTGTTTCTTGTGAAAAAAAGAAAAAACGTGATTTAGTTGTGTTTGAACGTGGGATGATTTGTAGGTTATCGAAATGTCGAATCCGGTATCAGCAGATTTGCTGCACCTGTGAAAAATTCGAGACCAGCAATCATTAATGATTACAGAGAGTAGATTAACAAGCAGAAAACGATGTCTCAATGTCAGGTTTGAGGTCATCACAGGCGACTGAACGTTTTCTAGGAAAGAAGAACTGCAAAAGTTGTCCAGTGCAACAGAAGCGAAACTAAACATCAAATTGCGGGGGATCTAAATGAAGGAGTAATTGCAAACATCTCTGAAGGAATTGTTTGTCACACATTACACCGTATAAGCTAGGGAGCCAACAACCAGTTCAAAAGCCTCTACTTTTGGCCTTGAACTAGAACAAACGTCTCCAATTCCCAAAGGAGAATAAGGATTTGATTGTAAATGACTGGAAAAGTGTCATGTGTTCCGATGAAACAAATTTTTCGCTATATAGATGCAGGGTGAAAATATGTAGAAAATAAAATGCAAGTACGTACCCCATCTACATTGCCATAAATCTTTAAGATAGTGAAGGCAATATTATGATATTGCATGGGTCTTTTGATTCGCGTGGAATAACACCTGAATGCCCAGGGTATTTAAGTGTTATCATAGATCAAATACATTCTTTTATATTAATAAAGTACCCTGCCAGAGATAAAAAATTTCAGCAGGACAACGTGTATACAATTGGAATCCCCTACCCCACAGATGATTTAAAGAGCATGACAGAGAGAATCTTTACCTTGCCGAGTGGGCCTGCACCAATCACCAGTTTTCATTCTAACTTAGAATCTCTATGGGGTGAGATCAAACGGGGCATTTAACAGCTGGATCTAGTACCATCTCCAAAATAAAGGCATTGCAAAGTGCTGTTCATCGAATGTGGTATCAAATTTCTCATATCACCTATAACTTCAATAACTCATAGAGTTCATACCAAGAACAATATATGCAGTATTAAGAAAAAGAGTTGGAATGAAACTGTATTGAATAGATGGTCATAATCATTTGGTCACTGAGTGTAATTATACAAATCTAACTCATATATACAAATATAATTCAGATTTTGAGGATCATCATCACTATGAAAAAGAAATGAAATAAACTCTTATAAAATCATGATCATGTTTTATAGAATTTAAATATATATTTATTATAAATCCTGCCTTGCCCATCTATATATTAAATCCTTGGGGAGGGTTTAGCTTACATCTTTTACAAAAATTTAGAAATATTTTATACAGTTTTAAAGAATTTTCTCATATTTAAATTTTTTCATTCCTTTTAACTAGCACGCTTCGTCATGAGAGAGCGATTAAAGAAATTAAAACTCATAGAACTTAATTCCCTTCCTGCAGTTAATATTTGAGATGTTTACACAAATTTATCGTATACAAATATAACATTAAAAATAACGAGATAATTTGCAATATTATATAGCTCTTTCTCGGAGTTTATTTATTTAAGGTAATATCAATCTTCTTTAATTTCAAGTCACAAATACACGTATCTTCTTTCATACATTAAATTATTCTGTGGAATTCAAGATGTAAATAATATTTGTTGTTTTTTGTTAGGGTCTCTCTTTGGGATATATAATCCAAATTTTAAATAATATTAAAGTATTTTAAATTATTTCTTCGAGTTTGTTGTAAATCATTTCATTTCTCTCATAGAATTTAGTATTCTCTATTTTCCTGAAATTGCATCTTTTAGTCTAAATATTACTTTAGAAAACTGTATAAAATCTTTCAGTTTCCTTTTTCATGTTCAAGCAGCAATAAAGCATTCTTACTTGCAAAATGTAAATTTTCTTGTCTAAAAGGCCCCATTCTATGTCACAGGAACACTTGTAATATCTTTCGATCTAAAAAAGCAAAAGGAAGGCTAATTTAAAAATTACGTAAAAAATATTAAATCAAAAAAAATTTATATGATAAATTCTCACTGTTCCATCTAAATCCTTTTTATATATTAATATTATATAATAAAACAAAACAGGAGAATACCGATTTTCTTCCAATTATTAAAAAATATTTTCCGTCTGCAAGATTTGCTTTTCTTTTATTTTAAGTGTTTTAGGTAATATATAACTAACATCCATAAATATACATGGAAAATTATAAATAATTTTTAAGCACATAAATCATTTCTTTCTTTTTTCAGTTATCTTCAATTAGATTAACATTAATATCTTATTTCAATGGTTCCTTAAAAAAGTTTAATGTAATATTTTTTCAGATTCTAACTTTTTTTATGTACCATTTTTACTTATAGAGACCAATTTACAGCAGATATACGATCTGTGAGGTTTTTTTAATGTATTGCATCGCACAATAATTAATGCATAAGCTTCAAAATAACGGTCTTCAATATTAATGCAACTAATTATTTTGGAAACGTGAACAGAAATCAACAGATTGAGTTTTCGTTGGACAGATCTCTTAATCCTGTCTCTCCTAGGATGTAAACAGAAAACATTTAGCAACCATTTTAAAAACTAAACTTGAAGAATAATCGAGCCAAAACAACAACAAAATCGCGTAGAAAGATGTACTGGTAAACCGTGTCATTTCAAAATCATGTAAAAAAAAGAGTTAGGTGTATATCAATAAGACATGTTTCCAATATTCGTAATTAGGGGAGTCCTAAGGCAAGGGCCAATTGGGCCCAGGCAAAGGGCCTCAGCCAAAATGGGTGTCTCGTCTCGTTCTCGACTCAGCCTTTAGAAGATCATAATTCGAATAATTTCAAAGGTCAAATGTTATTTCCAGATGTATTCTCTGAAAAACTAGGAAGTTCGGACGGTATGTCAATTGGCTACATGTGATGACCATCGTACAGGCCTAGACCTACCACAATACACCATCTTTACTCATTCAGTCAAAAGGTGGCAGTCGATCGAGCTGGTATGTGCTATTGTAAATCACATGCATATTTATTTGTTTCAAGTAATTGTTTGTACGAGTATTGGACAACGTATGCTGTGTATTGTCTGTTTTTAAGGGTTATAAGTGGGGCCTACATTTGTATAGGGGCCCAGGGCCTCAAGAAATCATAAGATGTTCGTAACCATATGAAGATTTACTTGTTATTGTTCATTTTCTTTTTACAACTAAAATTTATTTCTAAAGGCTTAATTTTTTACTCACATCAAAGAAAATTCGATCAGTTTTATATTCGACTACTGAAAAAAAAAACTCTTCTTTAAAGGCATATAAGCATCTTTTTTTAAATGAATATGTTTACCTTTATAGCTAGTTTTCCTAAGCGCAATGCAGTCTCTTTTGTTAAGCAACTTTGGGTTCTTGAATTCTCATCTAGTTCTACAGCAGTTGTTCCGCCAGAATCTATAAATAATAATAAATAAATTCCTTAATTTTAACTAAATTTTTACGATAGTGGATTAAATCAATTAATTTAATTAAAATCATTCACTTCTAAAAAGAATTTCCCCATTATGAAATCCGACTCTTTTGCAGCGCATCATCTTGCGTATGATGCGTCAGATAAACCCATTTTGAACAAATTGTCTTTTAAAACTGTTCTTTATTACAGTTGTATTGTGAACACAGCCTATTTTTGCAGTATGTAAATGTCTGCTAGCCATAGTCAATATGCCTCGTAATTTCGATAATTAGATGACGAAGTCGACAACTCAGCTGGTATCCTACTCTTCCCATCAACGCTACATCAACTGAGAATACATTAAGCGTAGACATATTTAACATGGACCAAACATATATTCTACACGACGAGTGTCGTGACAGAAAGCTGTCTTTTAACCTTCATTTACATATGAAGTGTAAATGAAGGTTAAAAGACAGCTTATTTTGTAATGCAGTTTTCAAATTAAATATAATATATATATATATATATATATGTTGTATACGCTCAGGCGACACCAGCGCCACTCTCTGTAAACCACGGATGTAAGCGGGAGAAGGAATACACTTACTTTTTCGCCCAACAGTGCGTGCCTAGTCAGGTTTAACAACCTGTAGATGTCATTAAATATCCTTAAACCTTAACGTCTTTTTAATTCAACATACCCCTAGACACCACCCTCTCTGTTACATATATATATTATATAGTTTTATTATTCTCTATTGGATAGACAGAAATAATTTGAATGTAAATTAGTTTAAATTTTTAATGAAAATAAAACAGAAATTCAATTTTAAAATATAGATGCTGCAGTGTTATAAACATTGCTGACTCTTAGGCGAGCTCTCTCTCTCTCTCTCTCTCTATATATATATATATATATATAAAGTCGATGGCCATTGGAATGTATTTCTTAATATGGGATTGATGAGGCAGCCCTGTGATTAATTAAAACTGTTTTATTATACATCTTGATCACATAAAGAAAGACAAGGATGACACAATACACACACACAAACCAAGCTGCAGCCGGCTACATGTTGACGCAGACAAATACAGAAGCGAAAGAGGGAGCGGTCTCCAGGAATCTCAGTTTTTATAGGCGGCTCAAATCACATGATCTGAGTGGGTAGCTAGATGTAGTTTAGAATACTCTCGTTAGGCGGCTGGTTAATTTATTACTAAAATGTGGGTCCTGAAGGGATGGACCAGATAATTAAAAGATATTTAAAAGGATTATATTACTGGGAATTATTACATATATATATACAGTGTCTGTGTATAATATTTCTTATGAGTTTTCTCTCGAGGGATTTTAATTTATAATGGTCCTCAAAGACATCGCGTGATAATTTAATTTTTATTTTACCCCATCTAACGGGAAAAAACTACGACTTAATCTCCCAAGAGACTGAAAAGTTAGCATTTTTAAAACAGGATGATGTAATTTTGCATCAGCCCCGTATTCGGACCAATCAGAAAAACCTTTACCGGAAATCATGTGATTCTAATAGCTTCTGGTTAACCCAAACTATAAAAGGTTAAGATCTAGGAAGCGAACAATAAATGTTTTTCTTATCTTCCTGAAAACCTGAAAAGATCGCCCTCATACCAAAATGCCTTAAACCAAATCCAGAATTACTACATATATACATAAGTGTCATATTTTAAATATTCAGAAAAATTTGTGTTTTTTCACGCGTTTAAAAAAATGAATTTTCTTAAGATTTAATAATCTTATGTCCTCTTATAACCACTAAGCTACCATGGACTCATTTGAAGAAGAAAAATTAAACGATAACTATATACGACACATGAATTTAATTACGAGGGAAAGTCGAAAAGTAAAGAGACTTTTGCAATTTATCTTTTTAAGGTTTGGCAACAACGCTAGTATCCAGCGCTGAATGAGGAGTAGTCTGCACACTTCTATAGAACATGCCACTCGTCTTCCCTCGTAGTCGTTGGAATGCAGCTGACCGTTCAATACGGCAGCTCCATTGTCGATCTGCACCAAGGAGGACAGAAGAGCAAAACCTTCAAGGACTAAGCCTAGGAAAAAGAAATTGCAAAAGTCCCTTTACTTTTTGACTTTCCCTCGAATTTAAGAATACATACCTAACATAACCATTTTCTGATGTTTGTCTCCGACAGCAACTGAATCCAACTCCAAAACTTCATTATCCTTCCTTCGAAGCACAACAGTGTCTGGTTCAACGGCTCCTGACACTACTGTCTGAAAAAACAGCGGGGATGTATTTATTTGCTTACAGTAAGAGAGACCACTTGAAAAATATCTGAAAAATCTGATTTTCAGATGTTTTTTTTTCCCCAAAGAAAATCAGGAATTGATTTTATCTTTTTAAAAAATAGTGCTCTTAATCAAACCAGGATTAAAATTTTTAAAAAAGAGTAAGAAAAAAATTGAAAGGTTGATCAAATTAACTACAGTAAGATAAAAATATAATTAAATATTCATTAAATATTCTTTCATATATAGTAAATAATTTATTTGTTGCCTTTTACAGAATTTACCAACACTTTTTTTTAAATAAACTTGTAACGGGTCTATTCGTGGGCGGGGAAATTCTATTAATTTAAATATTGTTGAATTGAAAACTTTCACCTGAAGAAGAAAATGCGATCCATGTAAATCATGTCATATATTTAAGCTTTAACTTTTAGATTCGAAAAAGAGAGATGTTAGGAGTTCGGTGATAGAAGTTTACGATTAACATAAAGTAACTGAAAGCTAGACGAGAACGATTCGTCGATTAATTAATTAATATATAAAATCGATAATTGACAATTCAGTCAATAAGATATTGGAATTAGAATCAAATCGACCAGAAGTCGATAATTTGAGATAGAAGTTACGATTATTACCTAACGTGTGAGTGATTCTACTTATAATTAAATATTAAATATTTCATCTTCCTCGCTTAGGCTCCAATACGTTATATATGAGGATTTCTTTCTCTAGGTTTGTGAGACTTATAACAGGATTAATAAATTATATTTGTTTTTATTATAGCTGGTGTTCATTCTAGCTCCCAATCATTAACGGATTTCAGGAGAAATCCCTTGCAATTTTAATATAACGTTACTTACATGTTATTATAATTTGTAATTTCAAGTCATTAAATGAAAAAACAGTTTATTCAAGAACTATTTCAATTAACGATTGCCAAGTCATTTGGTAAAAACAGTTATTTCTTTGAATAAAAACTAATAAATACTACTAATAATTAAAAGGATGAATAAAATTATGGCTGTACTTATATTTACGTACTTAATGTAATTATACATAAGAATAAGGGAAAATATTGGAATGATTCACAACATTTAGTGCAGATATCAGCTCATCAACAACGTTGCAACCATATGTCTAGATTTTATTTTGTTAAATAAGTTATTTGAGATTGTATGCATACAGATGAGGTTCAATCATCAGCTAATTTCATGATTGAAAATTGAGTTGAGCATCGTGTGAAACATTTTCCAGATGAACGATAGTAAAATGATTTAAACTTATTCTATTTCTGACCGTAAGAGCTATAAAAATATCTTGTAAAATCCAGAGAACTCTTGAAATCATCAAATTTGAATATTTTATTCAGCTGTTTTATGATTTTAAGTTCTGCCATGCAGAATAAAAATAAATGAAAGACATTCAGCATTCTTTCAAATAAAATACTTCAAAAATTCAATACCTAGCACCCAAAACGAATACTACGATTAAAAAAACTGCAAAAACGGTTACGGAATTCTTAAACTTACCTCTCCTAAGCCATAATTGGCGGTTATTGTTATGACTGACGGATTACTAGTCACAGGGTCAAGGGTGAATAAAACCCCAGAAACATCACAAGCGACCATTTCTTGAATGACAACAGCCATTGAAGAATTCAAAACCTGTCCATTTCGCCTGAAAAAAAAAATAAGAAATAAAGTTACAATTCAAATATAATGAGAATATTCCATATGCTCTTAGCTTCGTTAAAATTATTTATTTGACTGTCCCCCCTGAAAAACTTCACATACAATTGTAGGCCCCTATACTTTAGGGCAGTGATATTCAATCCTCTGCCTAAGGGTCTTATGTGGCCCACTGGAACTTTCTGAGTGACCCGGTCATGTCCCCTCGCACGAACAAATTCAATTATATAAAAACAATGCATTAAAAATTTAGCGAGAAATTATATCAATCAAATATATCAATTTTGCTACCAATGCTGGGAAAAACAAAAAGAGTTCAAATTCAATTTCGATTTCATAAATTCTAAGAAAGAAAAAGGTATCGCTTGCCTTATTCTTCGATTGCCCGGGATGAGCTCGACCTAAAATTCGATTCTGTTTATTCTTATCAGTAATAGTATATTTAAAATGAGAGTCCTTTGTGATATAAAAAAGATTTAATGTAAAGGAAAATTGCTAACTGAATCATGTCTGTTCGAGTGGGCTTCACTCTTACTACTCCTACTACAGATCAGATCATAATACAGAAGCAAAAAAAAAAAAAAAAGGAATGCGCTTACAGCGCCACTGAAATTGAACTACAAAATTAGAAAAGGTTGTCATATGCATGTGAACCGGCTGAAAAAAAGCTTTAGAGCAATTAAGGAGCCTTTTTGAAATTCGTGCCACTCTGATCTTCCGTCCGAAATCATACTGGTATAGACGATAGCACTAACATCGCCATAGTGATCCCCTTTTATGATGGAAGGATGGTACCAAATGCCTGGTTCTCTCTATATATGAACACTTCAATAATAATTAGTGAAGAGAACACAGACTCATAACTACTGTGTCCGAGGATGTTATCTGCATCGCGTCAACCGGGATCTCCTACAATCTGCAGTAAATGGGATGCAGATCATTTGTCTTCTGGCGTAAGGCCTTGCTTAATTGAGCCTTAGATTAACACTAAAATTCGAAAACAACGGAGAGCTAATTTGTGAGTTGAATAGCTATCCTGTTGCGTCTTACAATTAAAACCAAATGGCGATCATCCTGGTCAGTAGTAGCTCTTAGGCGCATACTGAATACTGCTCAGTTCAAATGTAACAGGTTCCATGATCTGGAAAACATATTTCGGGACACATTGAGCCATCTTGCTACCTCTGCTTAGGACTGGACTTCCACCAATCTCCCAATCGTTCTCAGTTGCAATCTATCCTCCAAATATAGTCTAAAATTATTTACAAAAGTTTTTTTTTAATATCATAAGTTTTCAAAAACAAAATTAAAACCGCATAGAGTAGTGCTTGAAATATTTATCCAATCAATTGCTTTAACTTGCATAAAAAAAGAGAGAGATCGAATTTGATTAGTTCATTAATAAAAGAATCTTTTTTCGTTATGTTTACCAAAGTTCATTATATACGGTTCAGTAGAGAGTTTTTGAAAAATTCGCAAAAATATATTTATATATAGTCTAACCTCTCTTCCGACACGTTTTTGACAGCAGCTTGTTTCTTTTGTTTGATGTATTTTAGGATTTTTGGAGGCCACCACACGCACACACATTTTGAATAGTTTGTGGGTTGTGATCATTCCCACAAAGCACATTTAAATGATTTTTTTTCTTACAGTTTTTGAAATCGTGAGTGAGATTATAGCTACATTTAATACATTTTGATTTGTAACTACAGAATCGTGAGTGATGGAAGAAGCCCTGTATCTCATAACACTGCTCACACACACACAAAACACATATTTATCTTTATTAAAGCTTCTATTTAATATTTTTAATTGCAGGGGGTACACAGGGGTGGGGGCCAAGCACAGGGGTAGATAGTCCGGTGTCAAAATTTCTCGGACGCCCTTTTTTGGGGCCCTTTAACATATTATGATTATTTACATATATTGGGGCCCTTGTAGCTTGAGTGAGTGAGTGAATATTAACGTCGCACTATTTAGCAACACGAGGGCTTTTGGCGAAAGTCCGCATAATTTTGAACCATGGTCAAGTGACGTGGACGACACCTGAGCTGGCACTCCCCTCTCCTAACTACTACACCACACTAACAGGAGGATGTTTGAGCTCTCGACAGGTTTAACGTGCATCGCTCCCATAAACAGTGGGTCTTTAGTGGTACTGGGATCGAACTCATGACACGCTAGCCATGATCCGATGCCTAGACCACTTGGCTACCGCGGCCACAGCCTTGTAGCTTGAAGGCCCTATATCATTCATAATGCTTTTTGGTAATAGCTACGCCCTTGAGCCCAAGTATTCGATAGTAAATACCTCCTGATTTAGCAGGGTTTTCCTTTAACTCTACCAAATGAATGGTATGTTTGTGCTACTCTACTTTTTAGATTAAACAGTATACGGCAGAGAAATAAACAAGAGTTCCCCCAAAGTTTCTTTAAAACTGTTAATAAGAAAGTGTAGCTCTCTAATAATTAACGTAAGTTGCTTTTGGTGGCTCATTTCAAAAATAGGAAATTTTATTTTTTGACTTGAAAAGAAATTTTGAATTTACTGTTATTGTTTGTTTAAAGGTTTTCGGAACAACTTTTAATCATTCGCTAATAACTCTCTCCATTATTTTGTTTCCTGTTAATTCAAGTATTTTTTTTTTTTTTGACAATTTATGTGGTGTGTTTAAACTTTCTTCAATAAAAAAAAAAAATGGGGAATTTGTTTTTATTTTGTGTATAACTCTTTTCTATAATTCACTTCCTGATTTATTTTTTATTTATTTTTGTCCTTCAGCTGGTCGATTGAAACGCATGTGAATAAACCACCAAGGTCGGCCACAGCGTTCATCATTTCTACTACTGTCTTCTTTATGCAGCTGAGTGAAAGTTATACTGTTCTTTAGTTATGTTGTTGGAGCAAGGGAGGGTTTTCTCAACATTTTACAAAATTTCGTGCCTATGAATTTGAAATTCTACTTGTTATGCAGCTAATTTTCTTCCCAAGATAATTATTTAACTCTTATTAATTCGATTTCATTTATTAGTATCAAATTAAGATCATGCTGATCTTAGTTTTTGTATGTTTGAAAAGGATACTTTCTTACTTATCGGGGGGTAATAAACCTTATAAATCGACTGCGTTAGTTAACTTCTCAAACATAATGCAAACTTCAATGGAATTAAACACACTCATGTCGCAGTGAGAGAATATTAACGTCACACTGATTAGCAACACGAGGGCTTTTGGCGACCTTCCGCGTAATTTTGAACCATGGTCAAGTGACGCGGACGACACCTGAGCTGGCACCCCTCTCCTAACTACCACACCACACTAACGGGAGGACGTTTGAGCTCTCGACAGATTTAACATGCATCGCTCCCCTACATAGCGGGTCTTTAGTGGTACTAGGATCGAACTCATGACACGCTAGCCATGATCCGATGCCTAGACCACTCGGCCACCGCGGCCGACACTCATGTCGGTATAATGAACTTCAAATGCCTCGTTTTCCGAAGTACTTGAATTTTGTAATCCAAGTTCAAAGTTTGGTTATCCTTCCATAATACATGTCAACTTCAAAGGATTTATTCGAGAGCGTGTGTGACCAGCATTCGTAAGCCCTCAGCTTAATCGCACCTCGTGGGTGTAAAAAGAATTGAAGAAAAGGACAAAATATGACTAAATGATGAAATACAAAATTGAGATTGCTAAAAGAAATCACTAAATCAATAAGAATAAATAAATAAAAAATGCTTGTGGATGCCAAGAGATCAAAACTTTGTAATCAAAGTACACACAACAATGATTAAAAGACTGCAAGACATTAATCAAATTGCAACACGGACAGCAAATATTAAAGCCAACTTTATTCGACAAATAACATAAAATACCAAAAGGAAGTTTTTAAAATAACTATCTCTTCCAATTTGAAGAACATATAGAAAACAGTATTTTGAACACAAACTCACGTTCTCAAATTTGCATTCAATTCGCGCTATTTTTTAATCAACCTTTAAAAACCTCCGTTAATTACTTTCAAATTACTACTATTAAAATTAAAATCAAAAGAAATTTGAACATATTACCTTTTGTATTCAACAGCTATAAAACCAAACTGAGATGCCCAGCACTTCGTTACGGCCATAAATATCTATAGGGGGGAAAAGAATTTTAACTGTAAAATTATTTTTAAAAAATCAGTTTGGTAAAAATTAGCAATACCAAGTCAAATTGTCTCAAAATTAACCGAGTTTGAAAAAAAAATTTTAAAGGAGAATTTAAAAAATGGGAATGGCAAAAAAAAAAAAAAACTCTGACTCCTTTAAAGCGATATTCGTCGCTAACAACAAAAATATTTGTATACTTTGTTTCTAATTAGCAGCATCCTAAAATAATTGAATGAACTCTTGTCAACAGGTTTCTTAGATTAAAGTAGGCAAAATGAGTGAGTTAGTAACTCACTCAACAAACTTTAATGTTACAAAATAGCTCTAGAACTTAGTTATACTTAACGTAAAATGATTCGCATTAGAATACGGGTGGTTTTTGAAGGAATTACGATTAGAATTTGCTATTACCAGTCATGAAGCTCGTTATCTTATACATTGGGGGAGGGGGGAGTTAGGATGAAGTTGAGCTATTAACATACCAGTTGAGTGAGCTCGCAGATCGAACCCCGAAAGACTATTCATACCGACTAGTGACAAGTATGGTAGGGTATGCGAGTATATGCAAGAATGGCGTACTCGATTAGTCAGAAGATATAAAAAAGCATTCAGATGATTTAGGCTCAATATTTTTGTAAAAAATACTTCACGTGTACATACCTTTAAGAGGTTTCGAATTGCTCACCATGGTGGTAAGACGCCCGATGTGCTGTCTTACGGGCGAGCAGTGGCGATTTAAGCTCATTTCGGGCCCAGGGAGCAGAAGATCTAAAGGCCCCCTTGGCACCGGCGGATGGAAATTTGTTACCAGAAGACCTGGTTAAAACCAGCTTATCCGGGCACTTCCGAGCCCCGGACCCCTGGGTGCCCACCCGAAGCGCCCAATGGATTAACCGGCACTGCAGGCGAGAAGAGTCAAACAGACAGCTGGAAATCAACAGACAGCTGGATGGCCAATATCGCGTTTTACCGTAAACCGTGATTTTACCATCTTACCGGCGTTTTCAATGGTACCAGAAACACAAGAGTTGGATCAGCAATAGGCTCGAGTACCCTTTATGGCTGAAAGCAGATTTGGTCTGACTAGTGATTCTGGACAAGTATACATAGGAAGACATGGAATACTCAATATACCATCCAATATCAAAGGAAGGAGGTTCTCGCTTGGGGAGATATCAGGCTTTGTCCCCGTTCTGACTTTCCCTTTTTCGGGGAGTTTCAATCATAGGTGTCCGCTATTGTACTGGGTTCTTTTTCTCATATGCGTCTTTTATAAAAACGCTAGTAATCCTTATTACATTTTATAGACGACAATCCTTTGCCCCATAGCATAATGACTATCGGAAAATTTACTGGGCAAAGAAGATATTCAACGCATAAGTGAATGTATACATGAAGACTTACTAAAAGATTCCAAGAGACGCAAATGAATAGAAATTGCTTAAAAATATCAATAAGATTTTTTTTAATAAATAATATTTTTCGGGAGGTTAGGAGTAAGGGGTAGATAAATTTTTAAAAATAAATATAAATAAAATAAAATTTAAATATAAATAAAATTTAAATATAAATAAAATATAAAATATTAAGAATAAAATTATTTTTATTTACTTATTATCGTTATAAATCACGTTTTCGAAATAATTCATAAGTGGAATGCATATTTTGATTCTAAGTTAATTTTTGACGATAAGAATGAATATGGCAGAGAGCAAATACCTCAAAAGGAAAAAAGGTCTCCGTCTGGAATGGCCCATATAAACAAAGATATGGACGGATTTCCAAATATTTAAATTTAAATTTTATTGCAATATATGTAAAATATACCTTATTAAGACCTTGAACTCCAAGGAAAGTATCCATTTGTCCAGCTGCCGACATTGCTGCACTGTCCTCACCTGAATAATTTAAAAAGTTGTTTTCAATTGTTACGAAACTCCTAAATATATATACAGTGGTGGCCAAAATTGTGGACACTTTTGAAAATTCTTACGTTTTTTTAAATTTATAAACTTACAGAAAATGTTACGTTGCACAAAATACAAAGTCTTTTATATCCCTTTAAAGAGAATTTGATAATAAATTCAATACAAAAAGAAAATTCAAATATTGATAATGCCAAAAAGGTTATGCTGCAATAATTATCGATATACTTTACAACAGTGAGTTAGCAGTGATGATAGCAATGAGTTATTAGTACTGAGTGGGTAGCCTTTATTTTTTATTACAGCTTCACGTCGATGTTTCATTGAGCTGAAAGTAGTTTCAAGCTCTTCTTTCGTTATTAAATGATGCCAGGAAACAATTATAGTCTCAATTAATTCTCTTTTATTTCATGGGTATCTCATTCGGACAAGAGTTTTCAAACGGTGCCACAAGTTTTCGATAGGATTTGGGTCAGGACTGTTTCCTGGCAAGGACAACAGTGATATTTGGTCAAGAAGCAATGACATCAAATAAAAGAGTAGATTGGACACCTAGAAAGAGATGTGTGACGAGAAAGTGATCTTTCCTATTTTAAAATTGCAAGACAGCATCTGGAGACTGAAAGTTTTGTTCAAGATGTCAGGAGACTCTAATAATAAAAAACAAAGCAGGAAAAGGCTGAAAAAGTGCACCACATCTGTTGACGACAGAAGAACAAAAATATTATATCTCCAAGATAAAAGAATGTCATCAACGGTCATCAGAAGTTATCTTAGTGAGGCTGGTGTTTCTGTCATTTTAAAAACAATCAGGAGAACATTAGCAGATGTTAGCCTGAGGTAGAATTTTTCACACAAAAAAGCATTATCTCAATTTACAGCAGTTCTAGTAAAGACTACAGTGGTCAAAGGAACACATTAACTGGACAAATGATTAGTAGTCGCTAGTTATATGGAGGGATGAAACTAAGATATCGTTATTTGGTAGTGATGGCCAAAAATGTGTAAGGTGTAGAATAGGAGAAATGCTACATCCTGACTGCATCCAGGCACCTGTGAAGTACCCACATAGTTGTATGATTTGTTTATGCTTATCCGCAAATGGAATCGGTCACCTTCATATAATCAATGGGACACTGAATGCTAAAAAATACATTGAAACATTTTAAAACCCAAACTTCAACTTTCCATCAGGGAACAATTTACTAACAATGCTTCGCTTATTTTTCAACAAGATTCTGCTCCTTGACACGAAGTAAAGTAATCGAAAGACTGGTATTGTTCTAAGATCATTGAATTGTTGTCCTGGACAGTAAACAGTCCTGACCTAAATTCCTCGAAAATTTGTGGCACTATTTGAAAGCTCTTGTCCAAATGAGGTACCCATGAAATAAAAGGCAACCAATTGAGGCTATAATTATTTCTTGGCATAGTGTAATAACGATGGAAGAGCTTAAAACTATTTTCAGCTCAATGAAACATCGATGTGAAGCTGTAATAAAAAATAAAGGGAACCCCACTAAGTACTGATAACCCATTTCTATATCATTATTATCTAATATATGTCGAGTTATTTTAGCATAACTTCTTTTGCATTGCAAATATTTGAATTTTGTTTTTGGTATTGAATTCAGTATTAAATTTTCTTTAAAATGTTATAAAATACTTTGCGTTTTAAGCAATGTACAAATATCTTATCGCTTGCCTAAAAATATTTAAAATCGTATATAGCTGTAAATTATAATTAAAAAAAAATTTTAATCACAAAATTGTTCAAATAAATATTACAAAAGGTATATAAAACATTCTTTTTTAAAATTCAACATTCGCATAACGAATAATACTCAAATAGAACCATTTTAATGCTTTGAAGACATGCGAATTCTATTAATTTTTGAACAATTATTGTAAGACACCAAACAGCTAATTAAAACAATTGTTTTAACAAGCCAGTTAAATGAATATATAAGACCCTACTAAATATATATCGAATAAATTTTTTCTTTCTACTATTTTAATTATATAAGTAAATAGTTTGAAAATTCTAAACTATGTAACCATTTCATTCGAAATATTTAACAACATGTCATGATGTTTACATAAATATCTTTGTTAGTACAAACACTAAGACTAGAATAATTACTAGAAGATTTTGTTTACTTGATTACTTTATAATTTAAAACATAAATAAAATATTAATACATTTTTTAAAATTATTTTCCCTATTATAATTCATTATATTTTCTTAAAGTAACAATAAAATGTTTATTATTTGGTATATACACCAGTACATGCATAAATACAATTATAATAGTATCTAAATATCAAAATTAGAAGGGTTTTATGAGTGAACCAATATAGATATATTTCATTAGGCTCATATAAATAAAATTTAAAGTGTGTACTGTAAAGTGTACTAGTTTATAATAATATGAACTAATAAGCATCACTAATTTGATGAGAAAGTTTGAACTTTAAATATAAGATACATCTTATTAATAAAAAAACTAATTTTTTATAGTAGATGTCATTTAAGTAAGTAATTTTAATTTTAATTAGCACCTGTTGCAGAAGATCGAACTGCAAATTTGAGAAAATCGGCTTCTTTTCCAAAAATACTCATGAGATCTTCAGTAATACTCCTACGAATTTGGGATGGTAAGAGGGTTTTTTCGATAATACTCGATACCCTAAAAATAGATTTTGAATGAATGAAATGGAACATTGACAAATATATGTAGATGCAATTTCAGATATAATTACACCTTTTAAAATCTTATGCATTTCGTATTAACAAAGATTATTTTAAACTTTCCAAGCCATTTCTTCTATAAATAATTCAACGTATTTAACACACTTCAAGAAAAGATTTTTTAATCTCAAATATATAATTTATTTTTATTTGCTTCAATAATAGTTAAGAATCTATATGAAAGGAAATCAAAAATTAAAGCGACTTGCAATTTCTCTTTCAAAGGTTTGGCAACAGCGCTAGTATCCAGTGCTGAATGAGGGTAGTCGGCAACATTTCTATACAACGTGTCACACGCAGGGACGTCTTAAGACTTTATGAGGCACTGGGCCCCTACGCAAAAGTAGGCCCCTCTTATGACCCTTAAAAGTTGACAATATATAGAATACGTTGTCAGATACTTGCACAAATGGTTATCTAAAACCAGTGGCAGTATTCTAGGAGGCCCAAAGCCTGATTGACTCCAAGTACGTAAGATCCGGCTTGGGCACCGAAACCTGCTTTGACCCTAACATATTCTACGTTGCTCCATTGTCTGAAATAAATAAATGTGCATGACTCCCAATCTCACAAACCTAGTCACAAACAGGCTCAACCGACTAACGCCTTTTAATTAAATAAGTGTATGGTAGTAAGCCTAGGCTTAGACATGCACGACAGTCAGCCCAAAATAATGTCAACTGACAACAGCACCATATAGTGTGAAATTCCATCTCTTTGGAGAATATGTCCAGGAATGACATTCGACCATTAAAATTATTTGGATCATGATTTTATTGAACCAGAGTCAAGAACGAGACGAGGCCTCCACCAAGGTTGAGGCACTGGGCCCGGGCCCAGTTGACCCGTGCCTTAAGACGTCCCTGGTCACACGTCTTCCTTCGTAGGCAATGAAGTGTAGCAGACCATTCAACTTGGCAGCTCCATTGTCGATCGGCACCAAGGAGAAAAGGAGGACAGTGATTGTTTTTTTTTGTTTGCGGAAGATGTGAAACCCACTGAAATTATTCGTAGCAAACAAGCGCAGTATGGTGATAGCTGTCTATCACGAAACAAGATCTACGAATGGATAGATCACTTCAAACAGGGAAGAACTTCTTTATGTGACGACGAAAGATCGGGCAGTCCGCTGACGTTAACCACTGAAGACAATGTGCACGCCGTTGAAGGTATAGTAATGAAAGGGATGGCTAGTACCCATTGTGGGTATCACATCTTCCGTCTGACAAAAGGCGAATCATTGACCTCCTTTTCACCTTGGTCCAGATCGACAATGGGCTACCTTGTTGAACGGTCTGCTATACTCCAACGACTACGAGGGAAGACGAGTGACACATTGCATAGCAGTGTTGCTGACTACCTCTCATTCAGCGCTGGGCACTAGCACTGCTGCCAAACCTTGGAAAGAGAAATTTCCGAAGTCCCTTTACTTTTTGACCTTCCCTCGTAATTTTTTAAGAAAAATTTACACGTCATATCAAAAATTTCTAACATTTTAACTAACAAAATAAAACAAATTTACTTATTTGCAACCTAATCATTTACGATGCGACTCATCTGATAGTAATCACCTAAATTACTTCAGTCCATGAAATATGTTAAGCGCATCCAAGTATTAAAAATACCATTAAAGTACTTGTAAATTAAACCAAAAATCAAACTAAAGGTAATTTCTGAAAGAAGTTTAAATAGAATGGGAAAAAAAACACTTCATCTTAAGTAAAATGTTTGATTAAGTATTTTTTTTTGTTTCAATGCTGCATTTTTAACATTATGCTGGTGTTTTTACATATGGCTTTATAAGAAGGATCAATCCAAACATATAAAACAGTTCAAGTATCACTCTCGAACGATAATAAATAATAAAAAAGAGCAAACATTTAAAAAGTAAGATTTTTAACACTGTATTCAATACATTAATGAACACCCGGCCCATTATGGGATCTCTAGTGGTCCCTCCCCCCTTTTGTACGTTTGAAATAAAAAATTTCAACGCCTTAATGAATGCTGTTTCCATAATTTAAAAAAATAAAATGGAGTATTATACACATATATATAGATTAAATAACTCAACTTAATAAATATTTCTACTCAATTCCACTCAAAACGCAAGGGATTTGAATTCTTAAAAAATTGTTTTTTGAATATCTATTATTACTTTAACAATATTAGAATGGCAAATTGTTAAGGGTTAGTTAAAAACAGAGAGAGAGAATGATGGAATAAAACTCACGTATTACATGCTTCTTTCAAATCACCAGGTTCGTTCCCGCTGAAATGAAATAACATTGCAAGATTAAAAAGAAAACTGAACATTCAATCATTTCTTTCCTGATATTTTCACGTAATACAGAAATGGAAAAAAAAGTATTTTGATGGTTTCTTACTATGCAACATTCTCTAAATACTTCACGGCATCCAGAATATCCGGTGTTAAAAATTCATTATACGCTGTTGTTGTCACCACGATTCCTTTTGGCACAATAAACTACAAAGAGAAGAACATCGCAGCTGTTTTTACTTCGTTAACAAAGCAATATAATAAAATACTAAGGGATTGAATAAATTCCACTCAATTCAGAAAGTAAAAATCTTTGGAAAAAATTTTATTGGATTTATGGGGGTTTGAAATTCTAAATGGCCAAAAATGAATAGACTGAAACATGTCAAATATGTTATTTTCCCTGAAGCAACACTCTTCTTGTGGTAAAATTGAATTTTATATAGGCAAAGTTTACTTTCCAGCGAAACCTTTAAAGATAATATTTTTAAAGCCATAAAAGATGTGACCAAAATTACCAGATTGGTGATAAATTTTGGCGAAAAATATTTTATCGCCAATGAATCATCGAAGAAACTCTAGGATCGACCCTTCTAGGAATTTCCATGAGGCAATATAAAGGACCTTTGAAACAAAGTTCAGTTCAGTTTAGGAGACAGTTCGGAAGAGAGAGCGGTCGAGTTCAGAATCTGCTTGAGAGTTAGCTGCCTGCGATAAGATAAAGACTTTATCTGTCTGGAGTTCTTCCTAATGGAACTGTTCTGAAGAGCCATTTTTGGAACGTTGTGAAGCTTGTTTATAACGAGTGCGTTTTGTGCAAGTGTAAATAATTTATTATAATATTTCTTTATGTGTCGATTTGTCTTCGTGTAGTCATCTGTTCGTCGTGTCTATTAATAAATCTGTCATTATTCAAATAATTGGAGTAGTCGGTTGCTTTTTCCCTTCGCAAATTTACAACAATACCAATGCCTAATAACGCCGAAGAGATCCGTTATTATTTGAATCCAAATTAAACAACTGATATCATTGAACATTTTCGTCAACCTCTAGAAATGTCATCTAAAGTTAAGTTCCCATTTAAAACAATAAAATAAAAATAAATTTATTAGTAATCCAATTAACAAAAATTAATTTTCCCATTTCTACAAGACCTTCTTCGAGAGTAAAATTTTGATATATCAGTGTATTAAAGCATTGACAGAAATAAAAGAGAAGAGACTCAAACATTTATTTAAAAATACTATTAGCAATTATTCTAAAAAACAATGATAATACACTGCTTAAAATAATTAGGGGAGCACACGAATTTAACGGCATTACTTAAATATTCCTTCTCTGTGATAACTTATGTAAAATAAAACATCCATAGTCTAAAATGTAGCAGAAAACAGAAAAAGAAAACTTCTTATGCAAATCAACGTTCGTGACGTCAAAAACCAGAAAAAGGATATGTGCAGATTTCGTAGAAACTGTTGTTTTTCGTTGTCTCAGGGGTGGAATTCAAACTTTTGGCTGTTATTTTGAGGTGACTGGAAAATGTCACCACAACGTGGTTCTACCGGGATCCCTGGATTGGCGAATTATAAGGATACTGGATTCCGGGCAAAAACAAAGAACTGTACCGGACGCTGTTGGAATGGTAAGAAATGTAGTTTCAAGACAGTGTAATCGATTCCAAGAAAAGGGCATTTTCGACGTCGGCCAAGGCAAGATCGTCCCCATGCTACTAGAGAAAATATAATGACTGATATGTCCTGTAACAGCTCATAGAGACAGAACAGAAAATGTTACAGATTCAAAAACAGTTTCCATCGGTAACAGGACGGAAGGTCTCAAGACAAACTATCCGAAATAAGCTTTATACGGGGGATTTTTATGCACGTAGACCAATGATGTGTATTCCGTTGACAGCAAGACACCTTTGGGCTCGAAGAAAGGGGGATTCTCAACATCGAGGATGGGTCAAAAGAGATTGGAGTGGAGAGTTATTTACAGATATTCCAATTCAGTTTAGAGTATGGCACCAGACGTGTTTTAGTATTTCGAGAAAGAAGCACTCAAAATAACTCTATATTTGTTTGGAAAAGATCACATTTCAGATGAGGTGGTTTGATTGTATGAACAGGAATCAGCATAGGCGGACGTACTGACCTGTATATCATTCGGCAGTGAAATTTGACGGCTCAAAGGTATGTATATGAAATCCTAAATTCCTTGGTGCATCTTACGCTGTAGGTATTACTGATTCCTTTCTATTGATAAAGGAAAATGCAGGACCTCATGCAGCTCAATTTGTAGAGAGCTTTATTGAAACTGAAATAATACAGCGTATGCAGTGCATGCTCTCATGATCTTAATCAGATCGAGTATGTTTTCGAGTACATTTGGGCGACGCTTTATTGCAAGACCAAGGCCAGTTACATGGAGCAAAGAATGATCAGACTTCGTCAGAAGGGGAAAAGTATCAATGATAACCTCATCGTATCCATGCAAAACAGATGTGTGGCAGTTTTAGCAGTTCGGGAAAGGCGGGGTACCACACACCAACCTGTATATTTTCAAATAATCAGTTTTTTGCCATTTACGAATAAACAAACTGTTGCCAGGAAACCTCATTCCATGTTCTTTATGTCATTCCAAATTACTTAATTTCTGCTGCAATTGTTTTTTGCTTCTTTATGCCTGTATTGCATTTTGTTACACCTGTAATCTCCATTTTATATCCATGCATGGCTATCGCGCAACGTTTTGTTCACTTTTTTTCTTGCTCTTCTAATTTTTTGAGCATTGTACTTAATATTAATTATTTCTACGGTAATCGCTTTAAGATATTTTTGAGTGAAAATGATAATCATACAGCAATTTAGAACAGCGTGATTTAAGTTACTTAATAAGTATTTTTAAAATGTTTCATTCAACATTTTGCAAACCGTATCACGAAGTAAAAAACAATGGATATACAATTTAAGAAAACAGATTTCTATCACATGATGGGATTTTGCTAAATACACACTGCTTTATAAGTGAGAAATGTTCACTACAATGAATTTTTTTTCACAGAAAATCAATTCTTAAATATTTTTTATGATTGTATACAAACATCATTGTCTTTGCTCAGTTGTGTCAACTTTCCAAGAGATGATCCTTTCCCACCAGAAATTTCTCGAAGTTGTGATATTTCATTAATGAATTTCACCGTAAAAGGTACAACTGTAAAAAAAAAATGGTATTAAAGATTGCAATGTTCATAACATTAAATATGTATATTGAGGAGAAAAATATGTAAAATGATATAAATAAATATATATTTTTTATATTTTGATTTCTGTTGTGTTCATAATTATTTTTCATAGAATCTTTTAAATCTTTCACATAATAATGATAGCACAGTGGTTAATAATTGATTTCTAATAAAAATTTTCAAGCCTAATTTTTCTTAAAAAATTACTTAAACAATAGTTAATTTTAAAAATAATAAAATTTTAGTAAAAAATTTCAAATGTTTGAATACAAAATTTTATAAACAGAAACCCCACTATCAGGAAAGTATAATTATAAACTTTAAGGAATTTACTGCTATTTTCATTTTTCATATACTCATATATTTTACAGGTCGAATCGCGGATGTAACACCTTCTAGCCTACCGATAAATTTAGATGTGAAAGAAAAACATTGACTTGGTATTGTTATATATAGTCTCGACAGGTACGTCTTAAGACTTTTTGAGGCCCTGAACCTCTATGCAAAATTTAGCCCCACTTGTGTCTCTTATGGGGCCAAATTTTGGTAAATACTCTTACAAACGGTATTCGTTGTCAAAAATTCCTACAAACGGTATTCGATGTCAAAAAACTCCTACAAACGATATTCGTTGTCAAAAACTCCTACGAACGGTATTCGTGGTCAAACGGTAATCTGATATATATAAATGTGCATGACTCACAATCTCATGAACCTAAACACAAACTCAACCGTCTGCCGCCTTTTGACTAAATGACTAATGATGGTACATGAAAGTAGACCTCGACGTGGACGACGGTCATTACATAATAATACGGTCTTGTCACTATTGCCAAGAGGGCATATAGTTCAAAATTCACTGTTTTTCGGAGAATATATTTGTGATCAACTTTCGACCATTAAAATTATTTAGATCATCGTTCTATGAAGGCTGAGTTGAAAACGAGACGAGGCCTCCACCAAGGCTGAAACCCTAAGCCTGGGTCTAATTGACCCATGCCTCAAGACATCCCTGAGTTTCGGAGATCTTAGAATTGAAATTTTTTCAATATTCTTTAGTTGGAGTTTATCTATTCAATGTTTTTAAAAACCAAATGCATAAAATAAAAATTGAATTCTTATAAGTGGTATTGAAAAAATAATAATTATTGCCAATGCTAAAGCAAATCAACAAATACATTTAATTTGCTTTGAATTTATGATATACATAGTTTCCAAATTTAATTTCCCTGACTAAAAATTATAAAACTGCATTTATTTAGAAAATTGAATGATTTGTTTTTTGTAACTGTATGCAGCACATTTTTTTAATTCAAAACAATAAATCCCTTTTAGACATATTTGTCTTAATCCTATCTTATATTTCAAAGGCTAGTAGAGACAAATGTATGGGGCGAAATCTTTGATTCTATTTTTAAATATAACAGCTATATATACACAGCTTTTAGAATTTCAGATTAATTTTTTTCCCTAAGAATTTATCAAAACATTAATTTTTTTGTACTCGTTTAATCAGAAAACTAAACTAAATAATAAGAAACAAACACAGAGGGACTTCTCTCTCTCTCTACTTTTTTTTCAAAATTTGCTTAAAATAAAATATACATTCAATAGTATTCAATTACAATTTACTCGTTTAAATAAATATAGGAAAAGTAATAACATTTTGACAATTCTAATTCTTTTTCAGACAAATATATATATATATATATTTTGTGTTTTTTATCCTTTAATAATTATAATAGGCAGTAATCGATAAAAAAAAGGAGTTCAACATCAAGGATATCTTCTTTTATCTGTAATAAATGTTACTTACTTTCTGGAAATCGTATAGAAGGCAAAAGCTTCGAGGGTCGCTTTGGTTCTTTATAATCGTCTCTGAAATAGAAGGGGAAAAAAGGTACAGCTTAACATCAGGAAATGTGTAATATTCACTCGATCATTTTAATTTTCTAAATATTACAATGAATCGAGAAAAATAATTTTTCTTTTAAAATACAATCTAATGGAAAATTAATTTATTTAGAATTTATTTATTTTAATTTATTTATAATTCGTATACTTGATATGTTTTCTTTTGTGAACTCTTGCTGGTAGGAGCCTTGCTTCTCCTTTACCGACAAGTACTTCTTTTTAAACTAGGCATAATACGACACTTTAAAAAAAACATTCGAATTAAAATCTATTACGCAATCTTCACTTTTTATTCAGGCTTTATATGACACTTCTATTTTCGGTGTTTAATTACACTGAAAATCTGATGATTAGCATATCCTCGCATTGTGTACTTTTCATGCAAATTTGACGTTTGTAGCAACCAATCCAAAGAACTCTGCGATTGAAATCCAAAAATGGAGACAATGACAGAGAAGAGTTTTTGTTTATTAAAAGATACAAGGGGTTTCTTCTGCATATTTCTTTGCAGTGCACGTTTAGAAATTACTACGGAAAGGAAGCACCAAATCACAATAAAATTCCTCAGTAGTATCAGCATTTTGAAGATGCAGATTGGTTGTGGAAAAAGGAAATCAGTGGCCGTCCATTCGTTTTGGAAGAAATGATGAAGAGGGCGAAGAAAAGTTAATTTCTACGACAGTTAACGCCCGTAAACTTGTAGCTCCTCAGAAAATGGTATAAAAGTTTCTACGGAAAAAAATGGAATATCAAACCATGTGTCATACATATTAACGTAAAAAAGTAGTTAGGTACCATTGACAGCATGATGCAACAAAATGTGTGGAAAGAACTTGATTACATATTAGATGTTTGTCGTATAACAAAAGGGTCACACATTGAGCATATGTAATTGAAAATAAATCTATATTTATTTTTCTTTAATTTCGTGCATCACTTACTCTAGTGAAATATCTTCAAAAATATAAATATATAAAATCGGTCATCCATTAGCACTAACCCCTTGCATATAAGCTATTCATAATGCAGTGTAAGGAAATGAAAGAGTTTATGATTAATAAACTTTTCTGTGCTCGTGAACAAATATTTAAATAAATAAAAAAAATTTGAAACTATATTGAGATAGATACATAATGTGTGCTAAATGAAATCTCAAACCAATTTTCTTAAAACGTTTTATTAGCGCGTTTTTCAAGTAGTGGAACAAAAGCGCTATTAGGACGCAAATTTCGTCTGCGTCTTCGTTCCATATTTTGTCGTACCTTTTTCTCAGCCAATAAGCAATCAATTGACCTCGGATTTTCGGCATTGGTCGCATTTGTGCCCTAGATGAGCCGAATCATATTTAAATTTTCCCATAGTTTTCCCGAATTTTCCTACAAATTTTCCTGAATTTCGCTAGTCCGGGCTTTTGTAGCTTCTGTAAAAAAAAAAAAAAATTTTTTTTTTTTTTTTTGCTTTTTATAGTGCTGATACAGATTTGTGTCATTATTTCTTTTCAGCTCAATAGTAGTACATTTAGAGGAGTGGTACAGTACTACTTTCTGTTAGTAAAAAGTTCATAGTTGCATTATTGTAAAATACAACATGTGAAAAACGCGCTAAAATTACTTGGCCATGCCAATGATTGATATCTTGTTTTTCATAAAGAACGAACAATAATCGTGTTAAATTTCAAGCCATTCTATTCTTTGTGAAACTTACCCAGTTAAAATTAAGCCATATCCTTTTTGATTTTTGACTTCAAACTCCATGAAGGAAAACTCCAGACATCCTCTCCATCCTTGACTACTGTTAAGTACGATAGTATCCAATACTTTTCCTTTCAATTCATATTGTTCGCCTAAAATACTTACAATTATTAAAAAAAGAAGATAATTAAAAAGAAAAATACATAAATAAATTGTATACACATGGAATATGAAGCTTGCTCTTTATTCTGTAACAATATATTAAACAAATTTGGGATGAAATGGAATTTAAAATTTATTTCAGAAATTTTGTTTCAAAATAGAATTTGTTAGCCGTAAAAATACGTGAGTGTGTATAATTACGTACTTTTACTAATTAACTTATGTGTGGTAATTTTTTTTAAGTTTATTTCAAATTAAAAATTTTAATTGCACATTTTTTTAAGAAAATTTATTAATTTCAAGAAACACAGAGAATTTTTTTAAAGAGTACAGCTTGTAATTCTTTTAAAGCCACCTATTAGTATTAGAAGTATATTTTTAAGAAAACATCCATCCATACATTAGAAGATTAACTAAAAAAAGAGTTACAGCCTCTAGTTTTCTGAGTGTTTCAGAATACTATTCATTTAACTAAAATACGATTGAAATACTTTATTTCTAATTATTTTCTAATACAACAAATAAAGCTTAAATTTTAGACGACGTAACACATACAAACAACTGCTGCTAATCTTTTAAATTTTAATTTAATTGAGGAAAAGATTAATTTTATATACAATAATTTCCTTTTTTCATACTGTTCATAGAAATATGTGACTAAAATATTGTAAAAACATTAACATATAGGTTGGAGAAAATTCTAATTATGATTTGTAGAGAACTGAAATTTTATTGTATAGTTTAGTTCACTTATTCATATTATCTTATTACTGTGCTCTTTCAACTTGTTTCTTTTTATGTAAGCAGTATGAGGTTCGTTATAATCTAGTGTAAGAAAAAGAGTTTGAATGTATGAATGTTATGGGTTATGTCTTAAAATGGTATGAAAAGTGAAAAAAAATACCTGCAAGAAAATTTGCTGTAATAGTATTATCACTTTTTTCAGCTGTGCATGGTTTCCTGGTAGTGATATCTAAATTTTTCAGAGTAGCCATTACTCCATCTGACCCAATAACAAATCCAAAAGGTAAGCTAATATTTAAGAAAAATGGGTACAATGATTGTCATTTCTCCAATATAATGGGTGTTTAAATTATCACTTAAAATTCTAGATGAATATATTAGTTTATATAGAAATTACAATCTCTTACTTATTAAAAGCATATGGAGCTGAAACAGTTGATAAATGGAACGTGAGCCCGTTCTGAAATATGATAAAATAAAATAAAAAGACATTTTGAAAATATTTAAACTGGTAACAGAAAGCTGTAATAAACATTATTATAAGAACATAACTTTTCACATTTAATTCAAGTCAATTCAAGTAGAATTAACATATAATGCTTACATTCTGCCACTCATTACCTACTGCTGCGAGCCTTTGTTGCGGCATCTAAACAGGTAATTGATCTCCTAGAAGTGTTCCATAATCGAGCATTACGGCTAATTACGGGAGCTGTGAAATCAACACCAATCGATGCTCTGTTGTTATCAACCCATCAAATGCCTATTAAATCTATTATAGAAGAACGGCCTTTATTATTATGGGAGAAAATTACTAGAATTCCAGAATGTGTCTATCCCTTTGGAAGGATTCTTTATCCTATACCAACAGAAATCTCAAATCACAGAGAGGCTTCCTTCAGAAAGTCATGGTTCTTAAAGAGCTTCATAGTCTTCATTTCGAGCCAGAAGATCTAATAAAATTTTCCTGCCCGACTGAAAGGTATGACTTTGCACTTTCAACAGAGCTGCTCTATGAGGTCCAAAAGAAAGAAACAGATAGTCAAATCTTAAGGATTCTTTCTTTGGAGACTTTGGATTCCTTATACCCTGAAGATGAATGGCTATACGTTTACATGGATGGTTCCAAGTTGATAGATTACAGTAATGGAGAGGTGCTGGAGTTTGCTGCAACCTATTCTCCTTCTATACACCAAAAGGAATTCACAGCACTGCTTTTGACGCCGAAATTTCAGCTATACGTATTGCGCTATCTCAACTTCTTTGCCACACAGATCGTGTTTCAAAAGTAGTTATTTTGTGTGATTCGAGGGCGGCCCTCCAAGCAATATCTTCCATCGAGGCACCTTTGTCAAAGGATATTCTCAAATGTCAACTGTTAATTGGCGATTTACTTCAATGCCATGTAGACATTGCCATGCAATGGATTCCGGCGCACTGTGGCATTGATGGGAATGAAAATGCCGATTGCTTGGCGAAGAAGGGGACAAAAATCTACAAGCCTCTATAACAATACAGTTCCTTTTTATAGTGCCGAAAGAATTATAAAGAAATGCTACAGAGAGCACTTCTGGTCTAAATTCAACCAAAATAATAAACAAACGGTGTGGTTTAGCAAACTCCTTCATATTCCAAAATGGCCACGAGATAGAGCTGTGGCCGATTTTCGAATCGCCACTGGCCACGACTGCCTATCCAAGCATCTAAACATGGTAGGCATTGCCCAGAGTCCCCTTTGTAAACTGTGCGGCTCCAATGAAGAAATGAAAGCCATTCATTTGGCACGCTGCCGTGTACTCAGCTCTGGATCCATGTGGAGCAGATATTGGGAGGCCAGACACAAAATGTGTGACTTATAGACTATACTGTGAACTTTTGTTTCTTTTCTTATTTTTTCTTTAACTATTTTTTTGTGTTGTCCTTTGTTTTTTGTCAATATTCTCTGCTTCTCATTTTGTTTACAGTTGTCTTGTAATCCGCCATTGGAAATATAAAAAAACATTCAACTCAAATATTAATACACTAAGTGTTTTCTTAACTATTGCGAAGTTGGCTGATTTTTCCTGAAAACCATTTACAATTATGGAAATATATTTTCCTCCAGGTACTAGATTCTATGTTAAATACTTTATCCAGTTTGAGCTATATTTGTGATTAGTTGCAAGGTAATTTAGTGAATGGAAAAAAAATCCTTAAAAAATAAAAGCAAGTTAAATTTTAACGTATTTCCCTTCGACTACAGATTTTTATTCAATTTTTACTTTAAAAAATATAATTATATTGTAAGAACGAGATTCGTTCTCGGTACCTTCCGTTCCGTAAGCACATAGAGGTTGCATCTCATTCAGTTAAGTAAAGCAATTTACTTACCTTCCTTTAATTTTTCTTTTCTGCATATCACGTAGTAATTTTTGGTATTTGATAAAAATAAAGTAAAATATTATTAATTCTTGACAGTAATCATTTTGAGCTTGATGCTAATTGTTACCTAATAACTAAAATGCTCACTGTAAAATTTATTTAAATACATCACTTTTCAAAATTAATACAAAGCACATTTAAAATTTTCACTCGTATACACCAAGTCAGTACCAGCCAATCAGAGAGCTCCAAAAGTCTACGGAACCTTGGATGCCCATTCACCCGACATTAGCGACGATACCCCTTCCGGGACCGACGCAAGCAACACTGGCATGATTAGCTGCAACCCCATTGGGCGAGCAGTCCTTACACCCAAGGCTGTCACTGGTCATGGGAAAGTCATGATAATTTTCAGCATTCTGATCACAGTTTACAAGTTCTTCTACGTAAACTACTACGTTTAAATGCATTTAATTAATTTTCCTCATGTTTGGTTTAAAATTTTTAAATTTCTACTATCTGTAATGTTTCTTTATAATTTTTCAACACCTTAAATAAAAATGGGCAAGTTAATCAAATTCAAGCTATCTATCACTTCACGACAGGAGATTAAAGCCCTGATGGGCTAGGTGCTCCAAAAGAAAACTCAGCTTAGATGGTTTCTAGACCCATGATGTGTTCGGATCCCCCTGGAAATTCAAACAATGAGCGAGATCTTCACTTCGAATAATATAAAGAGGTGACTCCATGACAATTTCGGAGAAAGAAATCCACAAAGCGAAACAATGTATGTAAAAATAGCCATAATATTAAGATCCTCCTTATGATGTTATTTTACGTAATCTCAAAAAATATAAATTACAATAGACTTTTTTTTTCCAAAAAAAAAGGGGGGGGGGACATTCTGTTAATGCATAAGTTTTTGTGAATATGAGATATATTTGCAATCTGAATCTTTAAACTTTTCATTTTAAAGAGAAACAGGTTTTATATGTTAAAATATAAAAAATTTAAAATATAGGACCTCTCTCTCTCTCCTCTCTCTCCAAAGAAAATAAATTAACTCAAATAGAAATAAATAAAATATGAAAATGTGTTGTGCTTCTACGGATTAGTTAAATTAAATGATTTTATACACAATTCTGAAGCCTCTCTCTTTTCTACCTCCTGGTTTTTATCTATTTCTCAGTATTTAAGGCTTTGCTTTGAGCGATACTGCTCTCTTATTTTTCATTTTAAACTAGATTATTTAGTCAAATAAAATAGATTCCATGTATATATAAATACCATAGGTGTATTTCCTAAAATAGTGTTGAATTTACATCCAACCATGCTTCCGCTTTTTCCTGCAATGAAAAAGAATTTTTTTTTCAGAATACAGAAGAAAAGAATTAAAAGAAACATAGATTGACTACTAAAATAGAAACGTACCGAGATTTCTTATTTTTTCTCCAAATAGATAGATTTCATTTTCAGGTCCATCATTTACTGAAATAGTTCCACTTATAACTCCAGTTTGCGCATAAAAATTTAAAGCGTCCTTAAATCTTAAAATGAAAATGAAACAATAAAATAAAATTCATTTGTTTTAAAACACATTCTCACTTTCAATAGATGTATATAAATTTCTTATTACATACAAAAAAATTTTTAAATATTAAGTGTAAAAGGTTATATATATATATTTTCATCCCAAAGCGGAGCAGTTTCACTCACAGCAAACATATGACGTCAGATCTTCTCGTTTTCATAAGATGACTCCAATTCTTTCAAGTATATTGAACCAAAATGTAAACTCGTATACAAATGCAGTATTATCATAGAACAATTCAATACTAAAACCTGATTTTTTTTTCAACTTAAGGTATCCGACTACCCTTAAAAATGTGAAGTTTGCCAAAAATTGACAATTTTTTTATGATTTTATTTTATAAGTCATCTTATTAGCTTTATAAAAATACCATGTTTACTATCTCCTGTTCACTAGAACAAGAGCTGCAAGTGTTTTAGTAAAAGCAGATGCCATTACTTTAAGCTGTCATACTTTAAAATGTATTTTTTTTAAATGCTCAAATGGGGACAGCAATTGCTGAAAAAGTCTTGAAAATAATTAACTGAAATTTTTCGTGTATATTCTGTATAATAGTAGAAGTGTTTTTTAACCTTCATATTTATCAATCCCTGTTTTATTACAAATTTTATAGTTCCTTATGTTAGTTTAATCACTGTTATTTTAAGCAATTTAATATAATAAGTAAGATAAAGTGCTCCAGTTTTTGTAAAAATTTTAATATCTCTTATCCTGAAGTTTATTTCAAAAATGAATAACGTAGCAACACATCAGAATTGAAAAATTGAAAATTTGTTCATAAGCTTTTGGTACAGAATAAGTCCCGCTTATGTTATTTTTTTTGTCAATTTTTACCCATTTTAGTAATAATAATTTCGTTTTATCTTCTTAATTTTAGCATATTTTTCTTAAAATGTACTAAACAAATCTAAAAACAACAACAAAATTCTCATATCTTCATTTTTTAAAAAAAGTTTTTCTAAAGTAGTCGGATACCTAAAGATATGAAGTCTTAAAAGGATCTACCGGAAGCTATTGTGTTAAAATTCTAGAATAAAAAAAATATTAATTTAAAATATGAAAATTTAAAAAATAATTGTTATTTAAGATATATAACAAATTGTAAATGTCAAATAACTAATCATTAAATGTTAATCGAATTAATAAAAATTTACTTTCTTATTGGCGGTACAACAAGAAGTTCCCATGATGATTTTGCCATAATTTCAGCGAATCTTTCAGGATTTGTATCTAAAGTGCAATCGTATACATCCGATGAGGCAGCCCATCTATATGCGCAAAAAAAAAAAAAAAAAAATGTGATAATCATATTTGTAGTGAAATAGCTCATTTTAATGTGTAACAGAAATTAGTAACTGAGTACTTTTTAAAACCCCTCCCCTCTTTTATCATTTTATTATCAATTCAATTTATGTCCTGTGACAACGATATGATAAAAGGTGCAATGTTTTATAAATGTGCTTTAATATTTTCCTTTAGTTATTCAATTCCTACTATTAGTTCACACTCTCTCCCTATATATATATTTATTAATTTATATATATCTTGTTCACATTTTCAATCGTGCCAGCTGGGTGGCGTGGTTGGTTTGTCGCTGGCCTTCTACACCCAAGGTTGCGGGTTCGACCCCGGTCCAAGTCGGTGGATTTTCTTGATGCAGAAAATCGACAGCGGCCATCTCGTATGATAATACGGCATGTGAAAGATCCTTAGGGTGTCTGTTTGGCTTGGATGCTCTCGGCAAAATTAAATCCTAGTACAAAGTTCGCATCGTGAAGAGCTCAGGTGCCTCTCTCGGTGGAGGAAACTGGGCGTCAAAAGTGCTTGCTGTAATTGGTATCGCCTATATGGTGCAGCACTCTAAAAAGTGGTACCAGCTCCTGGGGAATGTACTAGGTCTGCAAAGGTTTAAAAATACCAATGCGCAACCCCATTGAAAAAAATATATATTTTCAATCGTTAATAAAATACTTTCTATTCATCCATTCAAGTTCAAATACATTTTTTAAACTTGTAGTGTATGATACTTGATGTCAATACAGTTTTTTCAAACATTATTTCATTAATTAAATATTATTTTTTAATTTTAAATTTATTCTGCGTTATTTCAATCGAAGTTACAACTGGCTGGAACAGATGGCGCCAGTACGTTTTTCTAACGAAGTAGGAATTGACTTAAAAAAAATTATGTTACTTGTGTACTATATCTTAAATCAGGTGTGGGCAACCAGCGGCCCGCCAAGCTAGTCAGAAAATCTGCTTAGAGAACCGATGTTTCTTTCCCGTGCGCGATCAGACTATCTGCAGAGTGCGGAGGACGAGGTAACAGGAAGATTGAGAATTTAAAAAAAATTAAGGCATAAATCCAATTTTCTCTCTTATCCCATTGATGCTGATATTGATACTGCTTCTAAGGAGCTACAGCTTGAACTTACTGACTTGAAGTCAGATCGCAGTGTGAAGAAAATGTTTAATTCTATGGCGATCCCTCTTACAAATCTTTGCCAGCTGAAAAATATCCATGTATGAAGAAATTTGCGGGTAAATTGTCCTTTATATTTTAATCGACAGATATTTGTGAGCAAAGTTTTTCTTGCATGAAGATCAACAAGAGTAAGTATAGATGCAAATTGACCGACATAAAACAGGCAAGCTTTGCTGAGAATTTAAACAAACCATTTTACACCTGATTTTAAGAAAATTGTAGAAAAGTATGATAGGGCACATTTGCAGTGGCGTAACGTATACCCCCACAACCCTTTTATTGTGGGTGGCAGGATTCTAGGGGTCCAAAGTTTCACTGACACCAAGTATTTATTTATTTAATTGGGACCCAAAACCTGACTTTGCAGAGGGCCCTAATATTTTCTGTTACTTCACTCTTCATTTGTCATATGAAACTAATTCTAAAATTAAATGTGCTTGCTTGACAGCACAATAAATAAATTGAATAAAACTGCAGTTATTTTTTGTTTAACTTATATTTATTATTTTTTATAATGAATGCAATCTTTTTAAAATTGTGCGACCCTACGATATCCTCCACTCCCGCAATGTGACCCACGAGCCAAAACACAAGTTGTTTCTCTCTTAAAAATGTAAATGGCTTTAAAAATTACATCTTACGTCATTTATTTTTTTAGTTTCCAAATACATAATTATGAGCATGAGCCGAATGTATAAACCTCTTTTCATTACTCAAAAATACAACATTCAATACAAATTATTTAATCTTCATTAATTGCGTAAGTTTTCATTCTTATCTGACATCTGTAGTTCACAATTTATTTTTATCACTTTTAAAAATTCTTGTAGGTTTTGTAAGTATTATAAAAGAAAATTCTAAGCTCCTCTTAATATTTTCTTATAATTTTCTATTTTATTATAAAACTTTTCTGGCTATTAGAGTTTAATCGTTTCCACGGAGAAATTCTATGTTATCAACAAAAATTATGCCGATATATTTTATTCATCAATTAATTTCCTAATTGCTTCAAAAATTGAACACATAAAATAAAAAGAAAACTATAGAAGTTACTTCTCTTAAGTGTAAAAGAATAATTTCTAGAAAAATTTCCTAATTTGCTTGTTGCAGACACCTGTTTCGGGAATCACAGGCTGATTAGTTGATTGTTTAGTAATAACCGCTCTTTAAAATAATGCGAAGACTACTGGGGACGGACCTCATAATTCTGAGAAACAATCAAGAGACGAGGACGACAAGCTAAGACTAAAATGCTAACTGTTGAACATGCTCTGAGAGAATTATTTAAACCATCAACCTATCGGTTCAGATACATATATTATTCTACACGTTATATAACTAGCTGAAAAGGAATTCCCATGAGAGCTAATTACTGAGCGCTTTCATGTCAATGCTAGCTGCTGTGTGGCTGAGGAAATCACCACATGTTCGTATATAATTCATTCTTCATATTTATCTATAGGAAGGTATTTGAACATGCAAAAGACTTAATAAATATCGAAATATAAGCATTAAAATAACTTTAAAATTGCAGTTTCCATTTCTTAAAATTATCTCTTAATGAATTTCAGAGTGAAAACTATATCAACTTTTTTCAATCTATTTCTTATTTAAAGTTTAAGTTTTCTTTCTTTTACACCATTTCATGCTCAAGACTTCCATTCACCAGGATCAAATGTCTCAACCAGAACATAAAAATCTTTCCATTTTTTTTAAAACCTAGCTCCTTTTTTTTAACCAAAAAAACCCCCAGATATTTCATTTTTTACATTCAGGTAATTAAAATCTTTGTGTGTGTGTATTATTTTCAATGAAAAACAGTTATTATTATTTATTTAACTATTTTATTATATATAACTATTTTATTATTATTTTTTTTACTACTAGTACCCTATGGAATCCAAGAGAATAAATAGGTTACACCTACTAGCTTTGTTTGTTAGGTCTTGCAATTATATATGATAATTAACAGTGTTAGTCTGAACAATAGTTTCAAAAACTGATTCTAATTAATTAATTATTTTCTTCTCTCTGTATATATCTGTTATGTGCCAGGTTTTTTTCAGTAAATTAATGAAATGTGCAACAAATACTTACATCAAAGTAAATTTGACAAAAATGGATTCTTCAACATCTTCATTATTTTCTGGCACCTCCCTGGGAAGATAATTTTTTTTATAAAAGATAGCTTTTTTTACATTTGCAGTATTTTCTCTATGGTTATATATATATATAAGAGCGTGAATATTCAATACCATATAATAAAGCTTACTTCAGCATTCCACAGTAAAATATCCTCCATCGTCTCATAGGAGATAGGTAATGCATTTGCAGTTTTCCACAGGAGAATGTTTCACATTTCCCATCTGCAGATTGCTGAAAACCCATCGTTTCCATGAGCCTGTACGTCTTGCCATTGCTCAATTTAAGATAGATCCATGCATCGGCCATTTGATTGGACCCTCTTGATATGCGAACAAGTAAGCATTCTGATTTAGAATTCACTCCGTAGAAAGTAACTTCATCGGTTGACTTCAAAAGACAAGATAAGTAAAGAATAAAAGTACTGAAAATTTTCCCAAAATTTTTAACTAGTATAAACTTAAATCCTTAACGTTCTCCTTTCCATTCGTTTTTAACCTTTTCCCTTCTCAAATTCCGTTTCGTATAAAAAGGAAATAAATATTGGAATATTTCCATATAAATAATTTTATTTTGAATATTTTTACTAATTGAAACATAATCCTTTTGTATCAAGAGAGCTACCAAATTGTATTTCCAATTTTTTTACTTCATTTTCAGTAGTATTATAATTGCAAAAAACAAAATTTCAAATTAGTCAATTTGATAATTTGCACCCCTTGTTTTGACATTAAGAAGCAATAGATTGCTTAGCATATTTTCAAATATACAAGCTTTTTCTTATGCACACAAGTGAGAATAGATTCATGCTCTGCATATTATACCATAATTTCATTGATTAGTTCTTCCCTCCCCCCTCCTCAGAATTAATCGTTATGTGACTAATGACTTACATATTCTTCTCTCTTTCACAAATATAGCTTTTTACCCAATCAAAATGGCAATTTCATGGACTTATACTTCCTAGATAATTGTTTCATTTTTTGGTAAAAATAGAATTTTAAAAAAGTGTTAAGCAAAGATTTTGAATATGTGTTTTCTTTTCACAAACCTTATAACTTCTTGTAAAATGTTTATTGTTATTTATGAACAGAATTGTACTTATGAACTGGAAACACAGAAAAATACTTTTTTTGTCAGTTTAATTAATTACTTTTCGTTGAGGTATGAATAATAAGAAAGCATTAATTTATGCTTAAATTTGAAAATTAGATATCATACATTGTAACATTTAGAAAATGGTAAAATGCATAATTAATTTTTTTCTTCGCAGATTTTTCACTTAATTCCTTTTTTAACTGGACTATTTATACACTCTGTCACAAAAAAATATATGCACCCAGAAGAAATCGAGTTACTATCACGAAACTTGTCAAGAGAGACTGGTAAGAGATATGCAAATGATTAAAATTTCAGGAGCAATGAGACAAGCGTAAGCGTGCTATGCGCATATGAGATGTGCAGCTAAGAGAGTTTAAAACCATGACTACTCGTGCCATTCAAACAAATTTGTCGACGTGGATGGACGGTATTCAGACTGGAGATGTCTCGAAGACATAACCAGCGACAGTACAAACAATTGTCGGACTTTGAGAGGGGGCTTATAGTAGGCCTCAGAGAAGCAGGTTGGTCGAACAGGCTTATCGGCCTCCATCTTCGTCGGAGCGATATAATAGTTGCTCGGTGTTATCAACAATAGATCACGAAAGGGACAGTCTATCTTCGTGGAAGGTCAGGGCGTTCCAGGAACTCAAATGAGCTTGATGGTCGCGCAATCATAAGAGCGGTCATGTCTTCGCAAACAACGTCGCTAGAATCGGTTCGACGCCATTAACCATCTTCGAGACATCCGGTGGTATCAAGGGAAGCCATTTGGAGAGTGATCCACGCAGGTAAAAGGAGATGACGACCATTAAGATGACTACCACTGATCCCAAATCACAGTTAGTGTTGATTGGAATTTTTCCGACCTTGGGAAAACTGGAGAGTGGCCGACTGGAGGAATGTGATCTTCAACGATGAATCCCGCTTCAATCTTAATGCTGATGACCATCGCGTGCGCGTGTGGAGGCAGCCGGGTCACCGGTCCGATCCAGCATTTTTTGTCGAGAGGCATACGGCAATTACATAAGGTGTGACAGTATGGAAAGCGATTTGTTGGGACATACCATCACTTATAGTTATCCTTCAACGCACTGTGACCAGTCACTGTCACGTCGGGGAACGAGCAACATGCTAAAAGTCTAGCATCCAGCGGTTCGACTACGGATACTGCATGACCCACCACGGGGTCAGTGAATAGAGAACCAATTGAATGACCTGTCCCGGGATTAACTCCCTGAGATTTGATACTTTCCTGAACCCCAATGGTTCAGCCCTACTGATATCCTGATTTACATTGAGCCGTCTTCTGCTCAATTTCCGGAACTTTGCTGCATTTCTGAGCCCGAGTGGCTCAGAGCCCAGAGTACCTACATACGAAGGACCTGCCCCGGATTTCCCTGCCGGAGCTCCCGACGCCGAAAAACATGGCTGATCACATGGAAACGAACGAGGAACCCTCGACGAAAGATGACCAACCGATGGATCCCTGCAAAAACCACACCCTATTGGAAACGAACCTCCTCGAAGCCTCTGCGCATCGAAAGTATGCCCAAGACCTCCTGAACTACAAGCTCAGAATAACACTGGATATAAACATAAATGCCATTACAAAACATCAAAAGGACATTGCAGATCTGAATGAACTGATGGAGCACTTTATGGGTGAGTTAGCTTCGTTCTATCCTTGCCCAAACCCTGATTGCCACGCGTTTAATAGAACATTCGATTTAACCCTACCAGTTGATGGTGGGGTTGGGACATCATAAGCGGCTCTGATTACAAGAAACCAACGACTAAGAAAACAAATCATACCCAAAATAAAAGCAAAAAGCAAATCAATAAGGATGGCTTTACCTCCCCAAGTAAAACCAAAAAATTAAAAATAACGGACCACCCCAACGTTAGGACAGACCCCCCAATAGAGCTGAAAAATAAATACGACGCCTTCGCTACTAGCGACGCCGAACCCCCGACAACTGCCCAACAACCGACACAGTAAAAAAAAAAATCCCACCGATAATGCTTAAATACGAAAGTACATATACCACTTTAATAGCCGACCTACTACAAAAATACCCTGACTTAACGTTTAAATTAGCCGGTGAATTCTTTAAAATTTTCACCACAAACCCTGATAACTACCGAGAAATAACAAATTATCTGACCGAAAAAGGTCAACAATATTACGACTTCCTCCCCCTAGCCTCCCGCCCTAGGAAAATTGTCATAAAAGGTCTTCCGATATCTTCTGATATCGAAGACATCAAAAAGGATCTGACAGACCAAGGCTTTACCGTCGAGAAGGTAGCCCAATTGACAAAGGCAAAAACGAAGTATAAACTCCCATTTTCATGGTGGAACTAACAAATAAACCGGATTCCCCTGATATTTTCAAACTAAAGACCTGCTGCCACCTAATTGTTAAGATCGATACATTCAACAGACGGCCGGGGATTATACAATGTTACAATTGTAACTTGTTTAATCACTCGTCCAAATACTGCCATATGCGTGCTAGATGCCTGAAATGCGGGCAGCAGCACAGAACCAGAGTGCAGCATAACGGAAAAATTGGAAAACCCAACATGCATTAATTGCAATGAAGTAGGCCATTTGGCCAGTTCGTATAATTGCCCAAAGTACCCCCAAATTAAAAAGAAAACAGGCGACCCAATTCAGAACACAAATCAAAACAGAAATAATGTTATCACCCAAGCCAATAATGTCGTCGCAAAGGATTTTTCCTATGCCGATGCACTTAAAGGCACAAATTCAAAAACCAAATCAAATACTACAAAGCCCGATACACAGACAGCAACTCCAGCCCAAAGTCAAGATACCCCACTCTCCACTGCTAACGAAAACTCAAATGAAAAACCCTTCGGTGTAATGGACGCCGTTTTCGAAATCACACACACAGGAAGCTCTTTGCTGACTACCTATTTCTTTTAGAATTGGAGAAGCAGCTAAGAGTGGCCAAGGGAAAAGAAAGGATAGATGTTTTCTATCAGCACGTAATTGATAACTATGAGTAGTTGGCTTACCCATCTACTCTATCAACTGCAAAAAAATTTCATACTAACTTCCCAGCAAAACCCCTCCCAACTCTTCATCACGCCTCCGAGCCTACTCGAACTCTCAATGGGAGTTGAGTTGCCTGGCCAATAGGAAAGCCCACTTTCCTACCCTCCGAAGATTTCATCTTCCTTCCCACCATTTTCAACCTTCCCGACACGTCACCTACTCCCCGATAACTTTCCTCCAACTTTCCCGCCACTTCAGCTACACTCCGAGTTCTCGCCTCCCGATTGGGCAGGCGCTTCACTCGTCATGTTCACAGTCGAAAGCAACGAAAATTAGAATTATCGAGTGCCAGCGCGAACCGCTTATACTCAGTTTGAGAAGAAAAGTTAAACCATGTATAGTCGAAAGTCCGGCTCGCCAGTACTTTCGAATCCCCGAAAATACACTTTTTAATTTATTTTTCTCATGGCAATCTTGCATTTTTAATTACATTAACAAAAAAGGGCAAACTATAGAACGAATGCTAACCACCCAAATTGAAAAGATAGGAGATTTAGATCTCAACTGGAGATCATGCGCTCTAATAAATTGTCAACACCTCAACGCACTGTGATGGCACGCAGTTACGTAGACGAAGTTTTAACGCCAGTTGTATCAATCTATCAAGTCGCCCAAGTGTCATTTATCAGCAAAACAACGCTTCGCCCCAAACTACACGACTCTTCCAACAATGCTTTTGAGGATATGACGTACACCTGTGACCTGCCAGATCACCAGATCTCTCGCCAGTAGAGTAAGTCAGGGACGTGCTTGGAAGGCAACTGCAGCCGTCCCAGAATACTAATGAATTAACTGCCCAGTAGCAAAGATTAAGGCATGATCTTAAGCAGTAAATCATAGTGATCGCACTAATTCGATAGCAAGCCGTGTGTGTGTGTGTGTGTGTGTGTGTGTGTGTGTGTGTGTGTGTGTGTGTGTGTGTGTGTGTGTGTGTGTGGTGTGTGTGTGTGTGTGTGTGTGTGTGTGTGTGTGTGTGTGTGTGTGTGTGCATATATATAAACTGCAGAATATCGATATCCGAGTATGCCGATACCTAATTATTTAAGGTTAAACTCGCAAGATTTATGAAGCACTTTCTTTCAACTCGATATTAATACAAATAAAAATGTAAATGCTTTTTACATTCTTATTTATGTTGCACAGAAGCATCAAATGAATATCATTAAAAAGGGAAAAAATTAACCAGTTTTTCATTATATATATAATATGGTAATTTTTATTAAAATTTTATAAATTTCCGATTTTTAAGTAGTTTTGAAATTTTAACCCTCTACGGCAGTACTTATAAGTACCACTCACTTTAAAATTACATGGAATATAAACATTTTTAGGAATACTCTGACGATACTTAGCAGGAATATTCTTTTAAATCGACTCTTCTAAGATATATAACAGCACGGGTTCTATGATGAGTATTTTAGCGGGAAAGGCGAATAGTTTTATAGTAGAAATTGCGTTTTCAGTTGACATTTTGATCGGATTGCGAAGATTGTCATTTTTGTTCCGAAAAAGTTGTTATTGTCAAAAAGTCTTCTTTTTTTTTGTATGTTAATGAAGATCTTAGAAAATGATATGATTATTTATTTTAAGTAAACAGTGTATATAATTAATTTTACAGTTTAAGATCTTTAATTAATTAATTAGCTCTAACGGATTAAATTTCCCAAAGTTGAATATTTTGTTTATGTATATTCCTTAATTTTCAATGAAGTGACTCAAAAAAAAATATTGCATGAAAAAAACTGCAGTAAATCATAATGCGGTAGATAAATGGTTAAAGTCTTAAAATGTCTTACTCTGCAGTGATCTGCAACAATCTCATCTCCAGAAACTTTATTATTAATTAGATCCTATAAGTTTTTTTTTCTTGCTTAAATGTCTCATAAGGATTATAATTCATAGTTAAGAAAAAACTTGAGTGTTTTTCGTTCAATTAATTTGAATTAAATTTGCCTCTCAAGCTTATACTGTGTTTTTGGAAAACGTTATTTCCACCCAACATTTATTTTAACGCTAGTCTTTATTTTTGAATAGATACAAGCATTTATAAGGAATTTTACTTTAAATCAAATAGTCTTCTTAATTCTTAGGAAGTTTCGAATACTCCAACTTAATATTTAAACTATGACATCCAATAATTTATTAACCATAACAAGCTTATATTAACAAAATAAAAAAAATGTACATGTAAAATAATGCTAATTTTTTTAGACTCTGAATATGCTTTTTCTTTTTGCATGCGTAATGTTTGCATATTAATCACAGAGATAATATGAAAACATTACGCATGCATAATATTTTACAATGCTTCTTATCAACTCTCCATTGTAAATCTTTATCTTCATTGATACCTAACCATTATCTGTCTCATTCTCTTTCAAGTATAAGCTTTCATCCTAAGCATAATGGTTTAGATTTTATATCGAATATTTTGATGAGTAATTAAATATATCTGTTATATAAGATAACACATATTAAAAAAAAAAACATGAGCTAAAACTAATATTTTTTAGCTTAAAGTAATTTTTGTTTCAATTATATTTTGATTTGTGAAAGCTATCATAAGGTATTAAAAATATAAACTTTATGAAATGAGTGTAAAATATTTAGAAGCATACACATTGCTATTATAAAAAAAAATTATTCTGTAACCACCCTTTTCCTCCCTTATTAACGTGGGTGCCAAATTATAAGGGGGTGACCCAATGTAATACAGGGATACGCGGGGAATGGGTTCTTAACTAAGTCCACTAGTTAATGAAAACACGTTTATTAGACAAAACAAACATTTACATACATAACTAGAGAACTAATATTTAGATTAGAATTGAAAGGGATCGGAGCGCATGCTAGTACTTTCTTACAGTCCCGAAACTTGGCCATCACTGAAGATTGTTCTAGCCGCTAGAGGGCGTGAAAATCTTTCTACTGTTAATATGGGGGAAGTCTAAACAAAGGGTGGTTACAATTCTATATTTTGCAATTGATTTTTCTTAAAACATACTAACCTCTTGTAAATGAGATTCTGGAAAGGGGTTCTCCAAGTCTTTTTCTAATTGTGGTACGATATATCCCAATTTAACAGGATCTCCTAATGCATTTCCATCGTAAAGATCGAATCGTTTTTTATGGAAAGCATTATGAAGACGTATTGTAACATAAGCTGTAATCCATTTAATCCAGTAGACGAATTCTGTGAAAAAGAAGTTTCTGATTTCAAATTCTGTTTATTTATAAAAGAAAAAAATGGAAACTAGGATTTTTACCCTCTCTTGTTATTTGTTAGACATTTTTATAATGTAAAAATCTTGGTAGAGAATTTGGTTCTTTGCATTACAATAATAGCTTGACTATTTTAACACTATTTCTACCAAGCGGTGTAAAAAGACACTTTTTAAATTTTCTTTGAATTATTCTTTAAATTTATTTCCAACAAAATATATAGAACCTACAACTAAACATTACTCTTTAACATAGAATCTTATCAAAATATCAAAAGATTTGGATTTAAATCCCAATTTTCTATAATAAAAAAAAAGAATTGTAGAGCTATTTACGCTAATTAAAATGAATTTTAAAGCTCTGTTATGATATGAATGGAAAATTTCGTGTGCAAAATACACTCCCTTGATGTTATTCTCACTTTTTTTTATTAAAATCAAGATTACAAGTTTAATCGTGAATATTCTACTACGTGTGTTCTAAAATAATAAACACAAAAAAACACAGAAAAAAAAATCACAGCCTGAACAGAAACTTATAAAATTTAAAATGTCCAGCTTCAAATTTCTAACTAATTTGAAATTTTGCTTCCTACGCAGGTAAAACATATTTTTTAAAAAAAATTTTGATTTATGGGACAATGATGAGATCGATACCCGAGAACTAACCATTCATTCTTTTCTTCCAAACCATGCTAATGTGAGAATTTTTAACCTATATATGGTACATATGGCCTATTTAATCTATTGGCGCACCTAGTATGTTATATGGTGGGTTTTTTTTGGTTTACGAGGTTTGTATTTGCCCTCCACCCAACACAAATAAGTTAATTCTACCAAATAAACAGCCCTAAGGACAAAAATAAAAAAATTAACACTGAAAATGCGTTGCCATCGTGTAAAATTATTCAAATAATTCTTAACATCTTCTATGGTGACATATTATCATCATATTTTATTAATTGTATTTATCACAACTATGATTTTTCAATTCCTGCTATTAGTTCACTCTCCCTCTCTCTCCATATATATATATCCTGTTCAAATTTTCAATCGTTAATAAAATACTTTCTATTCATCCATTCAAGTTCAAATGCATTTTTTTAAACTTGTAATGGATGACACTAGATGTTACTACAGTTTTTTAAATATTAATTCATTAGTTAAATTAAAAGATGAATAAATAGTAACAAAAATAATAGTCCAACACCATATATAGAAAAAAAGGGTTCTTTGTGTCCCTGTAGCACAACGAATAGCGCGTTGGACTTATAATCCAAGGATCGTGGATTCGAATCCCACCTGGGATGGCCTAATTTCTGAGAATGTAATTCTTTTTAGTTTTCTATTTTATTAGTAAATAAATAGTAAGAAGGAAAAAAATATTCCAACACCCTATATAGAAAGAAAAAGGGAAAATTGCAAGGAACACACACATCGCTTTCTGTTCTGTCACTTAATATTGTGATTCGTCACATATGTGTATATACATATTTATATTAATTATAACTATTTTATAAAATGTAACTAAAATAAAAAATTTCTTTTTTTAGTAGGAATGGACGTAAAAATTTTTTTTATTACTTGTTTAAAATTTATTTATTTATTTATTAATCAGTAATTTTCTAGAATAGAAGTTAAAGAATTAACAAGCTAGTAGTATGTATAATGCGAAAACTTCACTGCAGTAAGGAAAACAGCATCATGAGTAGAGAAAGGTCTATAAGGTTAGTTTTTTAAGAAAATCGAGGCAGATCGAATAAATTTTGTTTTCGTTTTTCAATAAATTCAACAAGTTTATCCTATTGCGGCTTTCCGGTTGATTAGTAACAGACTAAGTTGCTAAGACCAGTGGTCTTCAAACTGTGTTCCACGGAACCCTGGGGTTCCATGAAGCATATTCAGAGGTTCCACGAGTCGAAATTAAATTCGGTAGGAAAACTATAAATGTTTATGCATAAAACAGATTTACGCGCGTTCACTATCTAGTTTGTATGACCACTGGTATCTTCAGACGTGTTTCGCCCCGTGTGGGACGTGAGACCCACACCGGGGATAACCAAAAAATAAATCCGGCGCCTCACAGCCTCTCTCTTTAGTAATTTCAAGCAACTTTTTAAATATTATAGTAAAAGAATACTATAAAACGTTATTTCTTTATATGTACTACCTGTTCTACCTAAATTGTGAATACTCTGTTCATGATTCTGGGCTCCATAAAATAACTTTATACTTGTTAGTGCAATATTTTGCGAAACTAAATGGAATTAAATGAATTGAATTTAGACGATAGTGTTAAAAATTATGCAGTAAAGCACCTTTTTGCATCTGTTAAAGACCTGCCTATAAAAGAACATTTTAAAAAAAAAAACAAAAAAAGGAAAGAATTAACATTAAAACAATATTTTCCAGAGGAGAAAATCAAGCATGAATAGATTAATCAGAAGGCTTGCCTAAGATGAAGGAACAACTTATTGACTTATCAATTGTTCGATGTTAAAATCTAAATTTAAGCAGGAACAGCTCTTAAATTACAGGCTGCAAATTTGCAGAATACACAGAAGTTTCTCTCACTCAGTTATAAACATTTCAATGTCATTGTGATGTTTGAATGTTATTGTGATGTTCAATGTTATTGTGATGTTGTCTCATACATTGAAGTTAAAAATATTTTTCTATGTATGAGACAACAAAAACAAAATATAGAAACAAATAAACGCAGAAAATGAAATGCGACTGCAGATAGCTTCACTAGACCTAGAATTTGACTGCTTGTGTAAAAAAAAATAAACAACACAAACACAAAGACATATCCCAGTTACTATATAAAATAAGGGTAGATTACCCTGGAGCACGAATTAATGCTAATAATGAGTAAATTACATTGATGTGCTAAAAATTTTGCAGTATTTACCTTAAGTTGTTTTTACTTTAGTACCTATACCATATGTTGATCTATTTTAAATATTAATTCAAGATATATTAGTCTAAGGTTCTTTTTTCAGTATTAAAATTTACGCATGTGAAACTTGGTCTATGTCTCGAGCCGATTAGAACACGATAAGCATCTACGAAAGAAGATCTTAAGATTTATTTTTGGAGGAATTCAGGAAAATGGAACGTGGCGAAGAAGATCAAATTGCGAGTTCTGTCAATCATATAAAGAATCTGACATCATTTACTTCATCAAAATACAACGAATTAAATGGGCAGGACACGTTGTCAGAATGGACGAAGACCGCACCACTAAAAAAAAGTCTTCAATGCCCAACCAATTGGCACACGAAGAAAGGGCAGGCCTAATCTTAGATGGATTGATGACCTAGAAAAAGATCTCCTAGTTTTGAGAACTAAGAATTGGAGAACACCGGCAGGAAGAAGGCTAGCCTGGAAAAGGCTTCTTGAAAAGGCCAAGGCTCACCCTGGGCTGTCGAGCCACTGAGGAAAGAAAGAAGGTTCTTTTTCGATGGGGTTCTCCATGGAAACACTAAGTATTAGATTTAAGGGCTCCATGCAAACACCTTACAGTTTCGAGGGTTCCAGGAGTCGACAAAGTTTGAAGACCACTGACTTAGACGATCTGAGTTGGTACGCTATACAGGAAGACCCCGCTTAACGCTGTTTCGGTTTAACGCTCTTTTATTTGAATTGTGGGATTCCCCGAAATTGCACGCAGCGTTAGGCTTCCCGATATCCGAAGCAGTTTATCTGCGTTTCTTCATTCCTGCGGTGTTATACGAACATAGTTTTATCGTTTCAAACATTTGTTGACGTTATTGTAAGTATAAATTTATGTAATATAGCGATTTCTATAATGACAAATATTATGATTTTTAGTTTTTATCATGGGTGGGTGTGGTCATCAAAGGGTTCGTTCTAGAGTATCTAGTTTTTCTAAACTCTAAATTTTTCTTTGCATCGGTGGTTCATTTTGCATGAATCTAATTTTTGAATATTATATATATTCTAATCTTCTCTTGTTTGTCTAATTTTTCCATCAAGCGACACTCACTGCTTTATTTTAAAATAACTTTTTAATAACGCGAGACGAAGTTGAATCCACAATGATGAACAAACAGACAGAGCTTTAACAAGCAGTTCATTTCTAGGAAGCAAAATATCTGCGCATGCGCACGCAGTAAGGAACAGTTCAGCAAAAAGTTTTCTTTGGTGTTGTTAAGTGGTGTGAATATTTTATTTGTTTTTATGTGTATATTCATTTCTTCTGTTTCAATATTTGTAAGAAATAAATTTTCGTTTTATTGTTATAAAAAACATAATTAATAAATTTAATGGTAAAATACCTGATCAATGTTCTATCCATCTCTCCCTAACACTATTATTTACACTATGAGATAACCTCGTTTAACTCTGTTTCATATTACGCTCTACTTTGATAGAACATATACCCCGCGTGAAGCGGAGGCTTACTGTACTTACAGTACTAAATTCCACACCACGTCAACGCGAAGAGATTTGAGCCCCAACTGATGAAAGTGTGTCAGCCCCACCACATGGTAGGTCTTTGATGATCGAACTCAAAACTCTACTGAAACACAGCTGACCACGAGTTAGTGACCATGACCTTAGAGGTCTTTCAGAGTTAACTTGGAAGCATCTAAGGTTTAAAAATAACATCCATTGCTGTGGGAGGAAAAAAATATTTCTTTCTTTAACTTAAGAGAAACGAATCTAACATTAGAAAACCGTATTTTTTCCGTGATCACAAATTATACCGCTCTTTTCTTCGCAAAAGACTTACCCAAAAAACGCATTCTACATCAAAATCTTACTTTTAAAAAAAAATTTCGCAGTAAAAGGAAATACAGCAACAGTTACATTGTTTCCAATACAACAGCTAGTATGACCTTGATGATAACTTGCTTTATTTCGCTGTCTCATTTCAGCTTTTCGTGTTAAAGAACAATGAAAAAAAAAAAAAAAAACGTAGAATCAACAAAATTGAGTTTAACAGAGTACGTTTTATTTCCATATAGATATGAATATACATGCATTAAATAAAAATCAATGAAACAAAAACATTCACACACACACAAGAACTTTATAAAATTTAATACAAAAAATTTTCGTTTTTTTTTTTTTTTAATTTATTGAGTTTTTGGAAAATAAGCTGATATTTTTCTTTGGATTGTCTTTTTTAGCATCAAATTGTCAACAAATTATTCTATGTCGTCCATTTTGTTATTCATTTCACCATTGGAATGTGTCTAAATAACTGCACACAATTTTCATGAAATTCCTCATTTGGATGACGTGGGAACAGGAACTGCATTATTCATTTCATTTTCGCCGTCGGAGTACGTATCAATATTTTTTTTTCAGCTTTCAACAAACTCCAAAATCTCTTTGTCATAATTGGGGCTATACTCACATTATCATGATTTACTGTAACAAATTCTTCCGAAGAAACAGTAGGACAGTCCAATAATACAGAAAAATAATGCGAAACCACCTCTTTGATTCCACACCCCTCTTTAAATCTCGTGTTTTCCATATTTAGTTCATTCCCAAAAAAGTAATCTTTTCGTGTTAAGCGATTTTCGTTTCGTGTTAAAAAAAACTCGATACCCTAAAAACGACCGGATTGTCTATCTTTTAAAAAAAAAAATTTTTTTTTGTCTTGTTCTTTGCATTGTTATCTTTTGATTGATATTTCACTTTTGCATGTCGGAAAGTAAGACATTGGATAAACATTTGAATAATGCAAATTCACAAATTAGGCAATTTGAGCACGCCCCCTTTTTTAGAAAAAAAAAGGCTAAAAATAGCGTTTTGGTAAAAAAAAAAATCTATTTTAAAAAGAGAAATAATTATTATAAAAAAAAATGTATAATATGTAAAGCAGGATATTACCGAGGCATAATAATAATGCATTTTTTTTTTTTTCTTTGCAAAATGTGTGCATGCAAAATGTTTGAATAAAGGCATTTTTCCTAATTCGATAATTTAAATTTTTATTCCTCATGTGTTTCACAGACAAAAAAATACTTCAATATTATGTGAAGAAAAAAACTCAAATTTCTGTCATGAAAGGAAAAAAATAAAAAATTTTAACAGTTTTCTTGAGTTTTCTTGTGCAATTAATACTCTTTAAAAATTCATAATTTATAAAAAATGTATGGGTTGAAAAAATACGAAAATGCAATTATTTTAAAGAAAACATATAGCTAATGTCTTAAAGTGATACTTTAAGTTTATTTAAGCTTAATATAATTATTTTTTCAGAATTATAAACTTTAAAGTGGTTTTTCTCAGTTTGTGTTTTTTCGATACATTAGTGCATTCAAAATGCTAATCCTTCCACAATTATTTACTAATCACTTCCATTTTTTTCCTGTGTGTTATTTTTAAAGCATGTAACAAAATTAAGGATCCATTTCGCAGTAAACTGAATAATTTTTAAAAAAAAAACATTTTTAATGTAAAACACATGGGCTTTTTCGTTGAATTTTAGCATGGATATCAACATTTTATTTTATTTTTTTCCCTCCAAAACTAATTAAGTTATTGTAAAATCGATCCCTAAAGTTTAGAACATCCTTAAGAATATTACAAAAAAATCTCAGGTCAAAAAATTAGCAATTACAAAATGAGTAAAATATTAAAATTTTCCAAATTTTCATCAAAAAAAATTTAATTTTTAAAATTGTGTGAATAATAAGTGAAAAATTTCATCTCGTATCATTTTCTTGAATAGAAACATATAAAATGCTAAAACATAATTTTTAAATACATAAATAACAAAAATTGTTCAGTGTACTGAGCCCCCTTAAGAGAAAAAAAATGCATAATATTTGTCATGGTCGTTGTATTATTTCGTGTTAACCGGCATTTGGTCATAAACGTTTTCGCGTTCAACGTATTTTACTGTACAGACAAAAATAAAAACTTGTAGAATGTTATAAATTATTTACAATGATATGTGTTTTCCCACTATATCACGCTATTTTAATATTTTGAAAAATTGCGTAATGGTACTTTCTTTAGATATACTTTTTAAATGTTATATGCCAATCTAAAAAGTAACATTAAAACACAGAAACGCATTAAACTATGGCATTTTATGTACGTACTTTTCAGTTTTTCAATATTCTTTTATATTTATAACCCTTAAAATAAAAAAAATAGCCTTAAATATAATCCTGATGGGAAAAAAAATTATGAAATACACAGAAAACTTCGTATTATTACTTTTCAATTCTACAAATATTTCCCAAATAGTAATAATAAAATCAACTAGTTAAAAATATAATTAAGAATTAAAATTGAAGAAATAAAATTCGAATTAAATGTTTTAGATTATTACTCCAGTAAAACTTAAATATTTCAAAAAAAAGTAATATGTATTGAAAAGTAATATGAAAAGTAATAAGTATTTGAAATGTACTTAGTTTCAAATGGCAAAAAAAGCAACAGACATTTATATTAAAGTATGATTTGAAATATTTTTTTTTAAAATGTAATAACCATTACATAAATATAATAAACACATACCCAATGGGGCCGTGATAAGCCTTTCTATAACAGATATCATTATTACTAACTTCGTAGAATATTCTACATTCGAATCAGCCAAATGTCGCGTCTTGAGAAAATTTAAGGAATGAAAAGTGAGATACGCAATACTATCACCGGATAATAAAACTAAAAAAGGAAAAGCCCTTCGCGAGCGAGATAACTAACAGTTCAGTTCTCTTATCTATTGACGAATAACAAATTATCAAAAGGATTAAACACAACATTTCGCAATCATATTTTGATTCAGAAAATTCATTCAGTTAACAGATGGCAGCACGATACAATAAAATCTAATATTCTCTAGTGTAAAGTTTACTATTTATTAAAAAAAAAAAAGAATAAGAGAAACCTAATTATATTTTATCCGAAACCGAATTGTGTATTTTCAATCTTTAACTGATGTTTTAATATTTCTTTTTTGACATAAATAGAAAATTTGATAGTCATTGTTAGCTTACCATTTCCAATAAATTAATATAGTAGTAGTGTATTAACTTTCTGATTGTGATGACGTAATACACAACTTTTAATCCTTGACACTCAAGAAGTCTTACACCAGGGGTGCCAAACTCTCGGCCCGCGACGAACGTTTTTTTTTTTTTTGGCCCGGCTAATATATTGGTACGCAATAAAAAAAATAAAATAGCAAACCGACGTAGAATAAAATAAGTGGAATTCGCAAAAACATTTTTTAAAAATTTTTCTTTTATTTATTTATTTTGCTATTATTAAACAAAATAAGTAAATTTATTTTGAATATACCATAAATAGATAAATACGGTAATTAAGCATAAATAATATGTAAAATATGTCAAAAGTTAAGTTACCGACTTTTTGAAGGGTGAGTGAGTGAGTGAATATTAACGTTGCACTGATTAGCAACACGAGGGCTTTTGGCGACGGTCAGCGTAATTATGAACCATGGTCAAGTGACGCGGTCGACACCTGAGCTGGCACCCCTCTCCTAACTACCACACCACACCAACGGGAGGACGTTTGAGCTCTCGACAGATTTAACGTGCATCGGGCCCCTACACGGCGAGTCTTCAGTGGTACTAGGATCGAACTCATGACACGCTAACCATGATCCGATGCCTAGACCACTCGGCCGACTTTTTGAAGGGAGATTGCTTATAAATATTTACCAGCCAGGTTTGAAAATATTCAAAAATTCTCATATGAAATTATTTCCATGTTTGAAAGTACAGTCGACTCTTGATAATTCGAAGTTGAAAGGACCAATAAAAAAACTTTGAATTATCAAGAGTTCGAATTATCAATAGAGTAAGAAAAAACTCCCGAATTTTTTTCTAAAACATTAAAATTTTAAACTATGTAATATATAAAACAACTCTCTCTCTCTCCAATATATATAAAAACAATATATATAAAATTACTTTAAAATATTTTTAAAAAGTACATATATTATACAGTATAAATATTGTTACGTAGATCGGGGTTCGAGGATTTTATGCAAAAGCAGTCGTAAGCAACAAGACAGTTCTTTGCGAGCGATGTGTATTTATTAGCGTAAATCAATCCTTACAAATACAGGATTCAACAGCAAAGTTCACAGAATAAATAACAGAAGGATTTCACACCTTCAACAGCACTCAGACACAATAAACAGTGTCTAAAATACACGTTTGCAAATGATTATTCACAAGCACAGCCGAGCTGATTAAGTTCAAGGCAAGTCTACTAATCGCTAATCAAAAGAATGCTTACTACTCGCTGGTTGAAATCAGACTGACTGTTGCGGCGAGTTTCGCTCTATTTATAACATGGGCCGAAATTTCTGGAAAAAATGCGCTCGTGTCACAGATCATGAAATTTGTGGATTTTTCTACTAATTTCTAGAAGAATCCAGAGGGTCCCGAACTCGCCAACATGGTCGCCAAAAATGATACCAACTTGGCTCTATCGCCAATATTTCGCCAAGTTACCAATGAATCACCATTATAACGTAAGGGATGGCTTGCTTGTGAATATTACAATATTAGCATGAAATATATAAATATAGAGTAATATAAAGGCATTGCACATCCAAATACAAATTATTTACATTATTTTATACAAAATTCGTAACAATATTATACAGAAGCTAAAAGTCATGTAATAAAAGAATACATTTATGTAGTAATTCTCGAACGGGACTCTTTCACGCCCCACCAAATCTCTTCCATTCTTCACTGGAAGTAAAACTGTTTCGCACCCGGTTCCCTCAGATACTGTCCCTAACACTATTGGTTCTTCAAGGCAGGGTCCAGCCCGGCCCGTGCCCTAATAGCTTTCTCATTTTATAAATCACACGGATGAGCCATAAATCGTTATGTCAGTCCAACGCAAAGAACACAATCTTCGCCTGAGGAACCGGGAAACACAAAGAAGGGATAACACACAGATGGTCGTCAAAGAAGCTACGTTCAGGGTAGACAATACAACACAAAACATGTGAGCTCCAACCTGCTTGGTACGGGACTTTAGACAGTAAGCGTTCGAATTATCCAGAGTTTTACAAGATAACTTCGAATTATCGCGTGTTGTAGTCTGGCCAGCCACAGATTTTACTTCGAAATATCAAGAGTTTTTTCTAGGGCCTGAGCATATACTTCGAAGTAGTGAGAGGTTCGTATTAGCGAAGGTTTGAATTATCGAGAGTCGACTGTATTTACTTACTAGTGCGAACAGTTATTTTCAGTTGTGAAAGGAAATAAGCCTCCTGTTAGAAATAGTATCAATGACGCTCACCTTGGGTCAGTTTTGAATGTAACCACTGCGAACAAAATCCCCTCCCCCCGAAAAAGGAAAGATTTCAGAGAAGAGATGTCAAGTATCTCAGGATGTAAACACAAAATTTTTCTTGTTCTTTTATATATGTTTATTGTAACGTATTATTCAAAATAAGACTACGTTTCTTTGAATGTTTATTGTTTTTCGCGGCCCAACTAAAGTTAAACCTTGTCAGTTTGGCCCAAGTTAGCCTTTGAGTTTGATACCCTTGTCTTGCACAGAAATAATAATTGTAAAAACACATTAACAAAACTTCAGAAGTATGGAATGATTTCTAAAGGGCAAATATCCAGCTTTAAAATATAGTTATTCTTGCTCCTTCTCAGTGGCATACTTACACCGCCGCAGAGCGGGGGTTATCATCACCTCCTAAATAGACCACCTAAATCTAGGAGGTGATGGGGTTATCCTATGGTTTTGCAGTCCTTTGTAAGATCCGGCTTGGGCCCCAAAATTGATTTCGCAGCGGGCCCTAATATTCTCCGTTACGCCACTGCTCCTTCTGGTCTCACTCGACTTCGATCACAACAAATAAATAGAAAAAAAATATTTCAGACTTTTCTTTTCTTTTTAACTATAGAATACATATGTAATTTTTCACACAATATACGATAACTATACTTATAGAGTGAGTGAGTGTTTATTAATGTCGCTGTATAAACCAACACGAGGACTTTTGATGACGGATTTCGTAATTTTGAACCATGGTCAAGTGACGAGGACGACACCTGAGTTGGTACCCCTCTCCTAACTTCCACGCCACTTCAACGGGTAGTAGTGCCGATTTAAGCTCCATTCGGGCCCTGCACGCAGAAAATCTACGGTTCCCCTTGTCACTGGTAGATCAAAATTTATATCCAAAAAATCTGGTAAGTCCAACTTATCCGGGCCCCTGGGCGCCCAACGGATAAACCGGCCCTGACGGGAAGACATTTGAACCCCGATATATTTAACGTGCAATCGCCCCCTCCGCACGGCGGGTAGGCTCGAACTCATGACACGCCGGCCATATGTACGTTACCTTGACCATTAGACTACCGCAGCATCACGTTATTTGTGGTTTGAGAAAAGGACGTCACCTAACTATGACTCTCCATAAAAAAAAAAAAAACTATTACAAACAACCCCAGGCAAGTTTCTCAAAAGTTGGCCCATTTAGTTTAGATTCTAAAATGATACGACGTTTGCTTATTTCTATGCATAATAATCAGATAATTTTATTTTCAAAGCATCTTCATTTTAAAAATACTTTTGTTGATACCTTCCATTAGGTAGTGTGACCGCACAAATTCCTCATGGGTCTTTTCACTAAGGTGATCTTTCATAGCTTTACCATTGGTCAGTTACAAAACCCTTTGCTGCTTCAGTTTATACGTAATTTGAGCATATTTGAGAAATGATGTCACCTAAATTTAACGCCTATAAGAAAAATATTGCATACTTCTCTAAGTAAGTTGTTTCAAAAGATGAACTATTTAGTGGTGACGATTCTAAAATGGTATAATACTTGATTTTTCTATCCATAACAATGATTGCCAATTTTTTTTCACAAAATGAGTTTGCTTAAAAATATCAAATTTTCAGTGTGCAACTCAAATTTACAATGAATTTAAAAATAAAAAGCAAAAAAAAAAAAAATTAATACTTTAATGAAGTATTTACCTTCCAAACGAATGCAGGCTCTGCACCTTTTTAAAAGTGATCGCTTGATGAGTAGGAAGTAATTAGCTAAGTTTATTTCCTCCACTGCTTTAACAATCCTTTGTCGTATTTCGGTCACATTTTCGATTGGTTTAAAGTAAACTTTTTCTCTAATACAATCCCAGTGAAAGAAATAGATGGGATTTCAATCTGGTAAACGAGGTGGCCATTAAATTGAACCATGACTTCCAATCCAACTTACGGATATTCCATGTCTAAATACTCCTGTATAGGACGCACATAATGCGCTGGGAATCCTTCTTGTGTGACCACATGTCCCTGTAGATGCTGAGTGACACAATTCCAACAGGTCTGACAAATTGTTAGAGAAAATTCGGCTCCATTTAAACGTTCAGCTATATATAACACTAACGATCCAGCTATTTTTTCGTTAATTTTTCCGGTCCACGTGATTTTAAATTGAAATTGTGGGACGGTCTTCATACATTAATTGCGGGCTCTCCAACTGCCCACCTTGAAAGTTTAAATATCCGTTCCTTTTGAATGTGGATTCCTCAGTCAAAAGGACGTTTTAAGGCATGGGCCAGCTGGGCCCTAGCTCAGGGCCTCGTCCAGCCTTAAGATCATGATTCGAATAATTTCAAACTTCAAATGTTTTTTCCAGTTGTATTCTCCGAAAAACTGTGAATTTTGGACAATATATCAACTGGCTACATGTGATGACCATCATCCATGTATAGGCCTAAGCCTACCACCATTACTCATTCAGTCAACAGGCGGCAGTCGGTCGAACCGGTTTGTGCAATTGTAAATCATGCACATTTATTAGTTTTGGGTTATTGTTCGTTAAGTATTTGGCAACGAATGCTATATACTGTCCACTTTTAAGGGTCAAAGGCCTATATTTGTGTAAAGGCCCAGGTCCTACTTTGCGTAGAGGCCCAGGGCCTCAAGAAGTCTTCAGTCTACAATACTTTGTTTAGGAATTCCGGATCTTCATTATTTTAGGCCAACATTTTTCTGCAAAACTTTTTTTAAATGCAAAAAGAAAAATTGGCAATGACTATTATGGATAGAAAAGTGTCAAATGTTGTACCATTTTAAAATTGTCAGAAAATGGTTCATCTTTTAAATAACTTGCTTAAAGCAATGCGTAATATTTTTCTTCATATAAAGCATCAAATTTAGGTGACATCCTTTTCTCAAACTAAACCAGCAAAGGGTTTTGCTCCATTTGTGACGATTAATAGCAAGGCTATAAAGGATCACGTTCGTGGAAGAAATCACGTAAATTGTGCAATTTTACGGTCTTAGTACCTAATAATGTGAAGGAGGGTATCGACCGAGGTTTTTATGAAATGGGAAGGGGGGCGGGGAGATATTCCGCAAATAAGAAAAAATTTCTATGATTATTATGCAAAGAAAAGAACAAGCGTTGTACCATTTTGGCATCTTAACTAAATGGACCAACTTTTGAGAAACTTGCCTGGGGTTGGGTATAATAGTTTTCTTTTTATGGAGACAAAATTAGATGGCATCTTTTTCTCAAACCCCGACTCACACAAACATAATTTTTAACCAGCATTTTTTTTTATCCGACTTGTCACTGATTCCTAGCACGGCTATGTAAGATGCCGTTAGTGAAAAAGAATCATGGTAAAATTTGTGGTCACGGTAGCTAATATGATGAAAGGAGACAATTTTCCACATTTTCAAAAATGCGCTCGTCCTTACTTAAACAAGTGCAAGGGATTTTTTAAAATTTTTCCCAGTACAGATATCCCCCTCATTCACTTCGTGCCCGATTATGGTCAAGTTTCGGGACACCCTGTGTATATTGATTAATCTTCAGAATCGATAACTTTTTAGAGAAACTGCTATTTTACTATTTGAACAAATTTTTCCAAGATAGCTCATGTTTCCTTCTTCTAGTGAAATACTAACGATTTTCACAAAAGTCTTTAAAGAAGGGAAAGACTTAAATTATATTAAAAGATTAATTTCCGTAATGAAGCAAACACCATGAATAAGTGGATTTACTTGTGTCATACTCAAAGGCAAGGTGAAGATTATTGACGACGTACCTCGTCAAGACATTCCGAGTTAGTATATCCCACTCTCCAAATTCCCACATCACGCCAACGAGAGGCCTTTGAGTCGCGATTGATTTAACTTGCATCAAATCCAGCAGGTCTAGTGTGGCATCAGGATTCAACCGCGCGACTTGACAGCTTCGGGGGCGAGTTTATGACCATCATCACTGGGCTACCCCAGCCACAATGGAGTAAAGGAAAAATATAGAATATAAATGAAGCAAGACCAACGCGTGTATATTTCCACATACATACAAATTTTAATATCGCAGTAAAAATCCTTTTTTTTTTTTTTGAAATTTATATCTCCAAAATTGGTTTCATATGTATAAAAGGAATTTCACAATTTTAAACGTATATCACAAAAAATTCATTGCAAACAAATATAAATATGTATATTTACATACAGACACATTCAGCCTGGTACTCTTTCTTGAAAGTTTTAAAATTCATCGAATCATGTTCTGAATGCTACTGAAATTTTTTTGGTTTAATTAGCAGTTTGCTTTTTCGATTTGGGGTAGACCCTGCTTAATTAATATTGAATTTTTGCAAATTTATCAACTTAAATGTCTTTTTGACAGCTGGTACTACTACTTTAAATGAATTAAATTTCTAACTGTAATGAAGTATAGTGACTAAAATCTAAAAGCGCATGTTAAATAAATTAAAATGTTAAATAAAACAAATAAATTATTTTAAAGGGGGGTGAGTCTGGTACTACAATAACAAATTTTCAACATTTGGTTTTGATATTGTCAGTTTTAACCTTAAATCTCTTCTGTTAGTAATGTTAAGTTTTCTTTTTTTGTTTTGGAGATTGGCAATCGCGCTGTATTTCAGTAGGAAAAACGATTAAAGACGTCCTCACGATATTTTATGATTCGGGACAAATAATAGGTTTGCCTTTTCAAAGCCAAAATTGCTGATATCCGTTTCCAAACTTTAAGATCTTCGTTAGTGCTTATTACGATCAGTTCCTATTGTAATGGGGCATTTATTTTATGTGGAAATATGAATTCATTGGATACTGTGGTATTACCATAGTCAAAGCCTTCTTAAACCTGATTTCAAAATCTGAATTAGAGGCATTTAAATGTTGAATGTAGGTTAAAACGCCCTGACAGATTGTGACATTCTAAGAAAATTCGGGACCTCCGGTATTATACTTCTTTAGCTTAACTCGGGGGGAAAAAGCTGAAGTGGTTCTTGTTTTAATAAAATTTATGCTGTCACCTTGAAAGTGGAAATTAACCCTATTAAATTTAGTAAATATATCTGTTAAAAAAGGTAAGATTTAGTTTCCACTTGATTTAAATTTAAAATCATGATCTAGTTTATATAAGAGCCACTATCATAGACCCCCAAATTATTTTTTGCTGACGTGGACTCCTTGCAGGTCGTCATACACCCCTGGCGGTCTATATAGACCACTTTGGGAATCACTGATCTAGACAGAAGTTCGTACATTTTAGCACCATACTGGAAAGAAAACCAATATCTTTTTTCGGTTCTAAACTATGTGACACGATTCAACCGAGAATTTTGAAGATGTTTCTAAATAGAAAATGTAATTCTCCTAAATGCTTTGAGAAATTTTAAAATATTTTTTGAAGTGAAAACTTCTTTAGCGGCGTTGGGCACTTTTTGGTAGGGGAAAATCTTATAGGTTCGCGTCACTGACATGCTCTAATTAGCGCAGTTCGCTTTAGACACTTTTTGGATGGGTGAAATCTCATGTGTTCGGTTCACCGACATGTTTATAGCAGTATATCTGTAGCTATATAGCAGACGTATAGTGCTGTGTATATCTTATAAGTGAAATTGAATGCATTTAGTGAAAAGTTCAATGTGTATATACAGTGCATTGTTAAAATAGTGTTTTTGTTTGATAATTATTTGAATCGTTTAATTGAAGAATCACTGTGCAGTATAATAGTGAGTACTAAATAAATAACCTCAACTTAAAATCCCCCCCCCCCAGAAAACACTAGTATTAAAATGTAGTTTCCTTTCTATGTTTAATAGCTGCAAATGACAGGTGGTTTTAGAAAGCTGATTTCAAATATTTTATTGAATGAATAAAAGTCGCGAATTTGGGGAAATTCTCGTAGTTTTTCACACTCTTAATGCCCATACATACTTCTAACATAGCAAAACCAGTCTCTTGACCAGTTATGGTATGTTTAGTGTTAAAGCATCATTGAGTTTCACTTGTAAGTTTTGTGATTCAATCCACTTGTTTTTCTGAAGAGCCAGAATAATTCAAAAATGTGATTCTTTTAATGTAGAATGTTTTAAAATTATTTTAAGTTGAAAGACTCTTGGGCAAAAATAATCAAATAAAAACTGTAAGGACATTACAGTTGTCAATAATCATTTTAGTATTACAGCCAGTTCTGCCAGAAAAAAAAACTCCCAACTATCATTTCTCGTGCAATAAATTGAGCTTGCATTCTTATGTTTATTATTGTTGAGACAAGCTTCCCCATTTTCTCTCTCATTCAAAATTAATTATTTATTTCTTCCTCGAATTCTGGTTTTCCATAACAATTAAGTTCTTTTGTGTCGATCACGTTTCAAAATTAGTCTTGTTTTTCCTCCACAAGTTAATATTTGATTCGTCAACGTTGAATAATTTTGCAGCTTCCCGATTTTGGTAGCCTTCTCTATAGCTTTTAACTTGACATCTGCAGTGCATGCTTTTGCTTCAACATGAGTATTTTAAGGACAAAACAGCTCTAGCAAAGACAAAATGTTTGGAAATGATGCTAGAGTCTAGTTACTGTAATATCCTTCTGAGGAATCAAATTGGTTCTAGAACGTAATTGGACAAGGCTAATTATAGCTGAAATACATCAGCTGAGTCATGAAAGCGCCATCTATTATTTATTTTATAAAACATAAACGGCATTTCTTTCAAGACTTTGTTAACTTTTCTGATGGAGAATTTTTTTTTCAGATAATGCACAGCAGCGTATAATATGCATGAAATTTGAAACTTTTTAAACACATAATCCACGGATTATAAACAGGAAAATATGGCAATTCTTGAGAATATCCACACAAAAAACTTTACAGGTTTGACTTAAATTAGAAATTTAAATATACTAGATTTTTTTACTCCAGTTTGGTGAAATAGTATCCTCTAGAATGACAAATATATCAATAATTCAGCAAAGTTAATAATAACTTAAAAAGATTAATTAAAAACAAAACAATTTCAGAATTTTTTTCTTTTTATTTAAGTTGATACAAATCCATCCATTTATATAATTCCAATCTAAAAAGAAAGAAAAAGAAAATTAGTATTAAAAAGCAATAATTTAAAAATATTCCAAAATTAGCCAATATATTTTCAAGATGTCAACTGAAAATAAAGATTACTTTGATTACTTTAACAACAAAAAGTATTTAAACTTTATTAATTGAAGTCTGTATTTTGACTAAATATTTCAAATATAGCATTTAAAGTACAAATGAGAAAATTTGCATAAAAATTGAAATAATTTCAACTATTAATGGTTCATTGTTTTATTATCCATAAATATATGTTTATTTTAAATAAACATGCTGTTTATCAAGAAATCCAATAGAAAATTCATTTAAAAAAATTAAAGAGTTGAATTCAAAATATTTTAATCAACAATGATCAGATGATTTTTTAATCAATATTGGACACATAGGCCAGGGGTGGGCAGACTTTTCCATGGTACAGGCTACTTCTAACTTTTTCAAGGTGTTGCGGCCCACCCAGTCTCTTGTCTAGGTGGCAATAGTATTCCACAAATATGATTCTTTAGGTGTATACGTCTTAAGTCTTAGTAAAAATAGTCACCCCAAAACGTCTTGGCGGCCCACTGGTCGATCGCTTTAATACCCAACCCTGACATAGGCTAATGGTCAAGGACCATGTAATTTTGAATCCTGGTCAAATCTCCCACTTTCCAAATATTATACCAAAATTAACATGCCTTTCTACATGGGTTTTTTAACAATGATCAGAGAAAACAGGTTAGTAAAATAACACTAGTAGAGGCAATAAGAATTTATTTTATTGATGTATTTATATTCATTGCAAGAAAAATTTTAATTGTAAACTATGAACAAGAGGGCACCTTATAGTGCAATTTCAAAGTTACAACTTATTTGGCAGGTTTTTTAGCATACTTTTACTGCTTAGCTAATAAGGAGTGTTCTTAAGATTTAGAAGGGGTTTTATTTACTTTTTTATCGTTGCTGAAGTAAACAGTTCATTTTAATGAACTTACAATTATACAAAGATTAACAGCAGCATTTTCTGCATGGTTTTTAGAAGATTTGAGGGGACCATAAGGAAAAATTATATCGAGTCCCTACAATAAACTAAAGGGTTCATAAAATATTGATTTTAATCAAATTAATCATAGAAAAGTCTTGAAATTCATATCAAAATTTTTAGTCCATAAATTCTTGAATTATTTAAGTACTACTAATAGTCATTGGGTTTCACTCTATAGTAAGCCGTTGGAATCATTGCGAATGACTTTCAAATTTGTGTTTCTTAAGCTGTACTGAGCTAGTTATGTTTGCATAAATAACTACAGTAGAAACTTTTGCGCTGAATACTGATACACTGGAGATAAAAGATAACATATAACACTAACTTATTACAAGTGAACTTTAACATACTTCATGAAGTAAAGAGAAAATTAAAGATATGCATAATTTATAGACCATTGACAATCATTAGAGGTGATCTTTGCTTGACTCAAAAGATTTCAGCTAGACATTAATATGCTAATATCATTAGCTAAAAAGATCTATATAGTACGACTCCTATTTAATAACCTTGGAAATAAGTGTGTATATTTGGTTGGAAATAGTACATTAAATTTCTTATACTATTACTGCAATTTCTTATACTATTGAAGAATGACAATCCTATCAAGCAAAATTTGTAATTTTTTACATATACTGAAACTATTTATTTGTAGATTATCAAAAGCTGATAATTAAAGATTTCATTTATGAACATTACTTGTGCCTGTGTACTGGGGCCCACATACTTAAAATTAGAATTCTAATAGTACAGAAGGAAAAAAGGTAACACTTAAATCAGAAGTTGCTAACATTTAATATTAATATTTTAATGATCTTTCATTATTTAAAATTTATTTTAATTTGGATACAGACAATTTTTTTTTAGGGAGAGGGGAATAATTCATGTTACAACTTGGAAAATGAAGAAATCTTATAGGTTCAGAATGAATGCCCCATCTACTCCTTCAAGCCTTTTAAAAAATTTGATAAAATTCAATACTTGATAAAACTGGAACTCCCACCCACACACAGCTATTTGTGTTATTTCACCAATGAGCTAAGTTTTTCATTAAGTATCTACTATAATACTATTTTCACTATATAAAGAAATAGAAAAATATCAAATTAATGTGCTCAATTATATATTAAAAAAAAGAAATGTTACCTTGTTGGCTACATCTAATGCATCATAGTCTGGAGCTAATCGCACATAAGCTTTTTTCTGCCCATCAGGTCTGAAATATATTCACATGTGTAAATACGATTTAAAATTCATTTAAAGCAAATCAATATCTCACAATTCACTACCTCTTAACCCTTTGAAGCGCGGAAAAATAAATTCGCTGAATTTTTCAAAATAAAATTATAAATGCAATGTATGGAACCTAAGAACAGAGAAAATACCTTTAAAAAAAAATTAGAGTACATTCCCCCCCCCAGAGGGAGGTGGTTTCATAGAAGTACCACCGCGCACTTACGACATAATTCTCGGATGAACAAAAAAAATGATTTGCGTCAGATTTGTAAGTATATTCTTTATATATTTTGTAATAAATTTACTAAAATATGCGATATGAAATATTAGAATTACTTTTTAAATATTAAATAATACAAAATATAACTATAAGCGATTAAAATCAACTGCAATAGCCAGTAAAGTTTTTTTTCATTGTTTCTTTATTATTAAATTATTAAAACCATGCAGTAATACTGAAATAATAAACCCCTCCCCCAAATCAATGGCAAAACCCCCATAATTTATTAGTTATTTCACTGCCTGAGTCAAAGAAAGAAAAAAAGGGCTAAATCTCTCACGTGTGCGTGCTATAAGCCGGAGAAGAAACGGACAATTTTCATGTTCTAGGTGCGCGGTGGTATCAGTCTGAAACCACACGAAAATATCTTTATATAAGGCACTTCTTTTCATTATTTATCATACTAAAAATTAGTTATGCTATGAACAGCATATGCAGCAAAAATGTACATACCTTACTTTTAATTTTTGTCTATTTTTATTTGCTAAAAAAAATCTTTTTGAAAGTGGTTAAAAAAGGCTTTTAAAATGATGCATTTTTCTCACAGAAATAAGAGTTTTCTGTCTCGTGCTGACATCTAGTGTCTTTTAAAAGAGTTAAAAGATATGTTTAAGATTAATGGTTTCATTGAAATACCATTGCGCGTTTAGAGATATTTTTTAGAAAATGGTTTCAGAGAGATACCACCGCGCGTTAAAGGGTTAACCCATATATGATTATTTATAAATTAAAAATTTATTAGAAGTACAAGATCTGACCAGAAAGTCCTGTGACCAAGACAAAAAAAGTATTGACCTCAAAGTTGGTATAATGCATTAATATTCTTCCAAATAGCCTCTTTCTGCATCAATACATTTTTGCTAACACAAATTCCAATATGCTTGTACAGGAATTGCTTTTGAAGTCATCAATTGTTCTTAAAAATTATCCTTTCAGCAGATTTCAAGCAGAAGAAACAAAATCCAGACAAGCTATACCACATATGTAGGTGGTTAATGCAGTGTTGCCACATTACTTTTAGTTATGTAGCAGTTACAGAATGAGTGAGTGATTTTGGGGTTTATTGGCGCAAGAGCCGATTTCGGCTATACTGCGCCAAACATTTGTTTTAATATCTGTGGTCTAGACGGGAAGAGAGAAAGAAAGAATGAATGAATACAAAAAGAGGTCGAAAATAAGAAGGATCACTAGGTACCCCGGGTTCGTGAAGCCTGTGTTTACCAAAGACATAAACCCGTGGGAAAAGGAAAAGATCACTAGGGCACCTCGGGATTGTGACACCCGTACTCAACTAAAGAAGGTGAGCCCCCCTGAGGGGAGCAGTTACAGAAGGCTGTATGGGCTCCTCCTCTCCTCTGTTACTGAAGTTTCCAATCACTGCTGATGCTTAGACTGATACGCTATATCCCGGTTCTGTTATTTGAGCATTCCCATGTAAAATAGGTGATACTTATGGTAAACAATGCATTTGAAGTCAAAAATACAAGCATGTCTTAATCTTTGATTTAAACATTGACACCTTTTTGAGACAAGGTGACTCTGTACTTTGCCTTTGATTCAGGGTCATACTGAGAAATTCACATTTTGATACTTGCGATACTGTCAAAAAGTTATCATTTTCACAACTATCTGAAAGTTTCTGGCAGATTTCTACCCAATGAGATTTTATTATCAGTCAAAATTGTGAGGACAAACTTTGCATATCGTTGGATATAATCTCATGGACAACAGTTTCTGGAATATTTATGTGTCAACATAAACACTCAATGGTTTTTTTTTTGCTCAATTCTTTCTCAAGATCATATTTTTATCATTAGAGGATGTTGAAAGGCATCTAAAACAGGTTTCACAGTTTAACCTTCTAAAAATGCATTGTGCAATCTGAAAAATTGTCCTCTGTGACAAATACTAATCCCTACAGGCTTGCTGGACCATTAAACTGTTTCTATTGCAGATTATAGCCAATTTTCACATAACTTAATATTTTCACAGGATTTTTTAGTCACAATAAAATTCAGTGACATTACTTTTCATATAGGCCCAGTATCCATCTGATAGTTTAAATAGAACGGCCTTTCAAATTTAGAAACTACAAAAGCAAAAGCAAGAAAACTAATCTGCAATAAATTGTACTATACCTATAATTTGGTTCAATAAATTACAGAACAAAAATTGATATAATCTGAAATAAATTCCAAATGGTAAGTTTTATATCAGCCCATAGACTTTGATTACAAGAAAATAGCCGTTCAGATACACGAGTTAAAATTAGTCCAAAGATAAATAAATAGTTACAAATGCAAGTTTCTACTGTGGATATCTATAGGGAAAAATGTTTTCACAGTAGCATTTTTTATTTTTTGATATGCAATTAAGTTATTAAAGGATTATTTACACAAGTTTTTAAAGAATTAAAATTTTTCATTTGTTTCTCATATAGTTTAATTTGTTTTGGTTTATATTTTAAATTTAAAACAATGAACACGTAACATAATTTAAAATAAACTGACAGAAAATAAAATCCCAACATCAAAAAAAAATTAGTTTAGAAGAATAAAATTTAGGTAAAGAGCATTAGTCTAGTTAAACATACTTGATTAAAGCTTCAAGATCACGTATGTACAAGAGATGTTTCAAAAGGGAAATGGTAGCATATTCATAAGTACTGTAATCTAAGGTTTTGAATGTAAAAATAAAAGTGTACTCTCCTTTTATCATACAGGTGCCATGTGCCATTTTGTGCTACAAGAGTTCTCATGCCTGTTAAACTCTCAAATCAGCAATGATTATTGCTGATTGTGAATTATGTTGAATTTTCCATCTATATTCTGTAAATAGCTCGATGTAACAAAAATCTGGTGATCATGCAAGCAAGCAAAGGTTCAAGGTCAACATACTGTAGAACATGTTCAGTAATAATAGCAGTACGAAGACACATTTTCCTGTTAGAAAACACCCCTTTAATTTTATTCATGAATGAGAACACAATTGGTTTAATCATTAATCTGAGGTATACATTTGCAGTAACAAGAGTGCTCCTGTTGTGAAAGGAAATTGCTCCCCATAATTTCTGGATGTCTAATGTATCAATGCAGCTAGCTTGGTTTCAAATGCTCATTCTCCTGACAAATATAAGGTCTAACTGGAAACAGGCAAGACTCTGAAAACCCAACAGATCATCACTTTGCACTCCAATGAATTCTAGTTTCTCACCAATAAAGATAGTGATTTTGAGTTAGTTCTAGGGCAGGGGTGGCTAACCTTTACAGAACATTGTTTTTCCCCAAAAAAAGTGTAATGAGGTATAGACATGCCATCAAATAATTGACTTGTGATTATTGAAAAAGGTAATAAAGTACTGACAACTCAAAACAATTTACTATAAAAAATACATTTTGCAGTGTATATTTAGTTATATGTAATTTAAAAGTAACATTAGTGTGACTACTGTTATTGCAGATTAGATGACAAATAACTTATCAGAATTGTAAGGTGCTACTTTTAGCAGAATACATGCTGAATTTGAGTTATCTGCCTCTTGAAAAGGTTCATTTTGCTGAACAATGACATTTGCAGCCGAGTAGCTTGCCGGGCTCATTTACAATTTTTGATAACATAATCATAGACTTTATTTTTGTCTTTTATTGTGCTTGCAACTAATTCTTTTTGCTCTGGTTCGCTTTTTTCAACAAACGGATTTGTGATTTGTTTCAAAATGCCATTTAACAGTTTTACATACCACTGTCCCAGAACATAAAACAGCGCTTTGTTGCCTTTACTAATCATGCCATATTTCTCGAATTCTGTTACGATTATTTTGCACTTGTTTTTTTTACTGAACCAGCAATGTTAAAAAACAGTTAAAAATCGTACACGTAACACAAAGAAACTTTAAAATACAGTTGTGTCAATGAAATTGACTATGCTATGCATAGACTAACAAACAAGTGTGCTTCCCCACTGCTCTGTGACAGATCATAATACTTAATAGTGAAATTTAGTTATTTTGAACTAAAATGCAAACCCTTTTGATCAGAGGCGTGCCTAAAATATTGTGATGTGCCATCCCTGCTCAAGGACATCTGGCTTGGAACTGTCAGTCAAGCAATCTGCATTATAGTTTGTTATATTATCACTCTAGGACAGCGAAGGTCATTTGCATACTCAGTGATTCAGCACTTCTAGCACTAATTCTTATTCATCTAACACATACAACATCTTTTAGATTTTTAAAACAAGCTTCCCAAATTTCATTTATCCAGCACACAGTTACCTTTTTAATGTTGGGATTTTATATAATGTATTAATAAGCTCGAAAATAAAATATAACATTTATAAGCATTTCCACACAAATTTTACATATATTTGATTTAAGGTTGACTTAAACAAAATTAAATACTTTCAGTAAAAAGATTTTGTAGCAAAGTTTAAAAAAGAACTCAAACATAATTTATCAACATTACAGCCAGTTTACATTAATGCAAATAAATTGATCAAATTTATAAAACAGCTAAATGATGGGACAATTTCAACAACTTAAAATTATATATATATTTATATATAAACTTATTTTTTCAAATATTAACAAGTTTGAAATTGTTTTAATGAACAGAAATATTCAAATCCTTACCTGATCAGAGTATTTACTTTTTGTACATCAATGTTGTACAATTTTTTTACTGCAGTTTCAATTTGATATTTATTTGCTCTCTTATGAACAATAAAAACTAAAGTATTATTGTCCTCAATTTTCTTCATAGCAGATTCTGTAGTAAGAGGATATTTAACAGTAGACCATTGATCAAATCTATAAATTAAAAAAATTTACATTAATATTCACTTTCTGAAAAAAAATTATATATATTGTAAGCAATTTAAAATAAATGACAAAATGGAATACTATAAAATTATCCAACTTACAGGTATTTACTAAAAAATTATACACAGAAATTAATTATGTTAGAAATTGACTTCAAGCCTACAACAAAGCGATAATCACTGAATAAATGAATGCTTTAAAATTTGAGACTTCAAATTTAGATTGCAAACTGAAACTTTTATAGATTGAATATATCTGCAAGCATTCCATAAACTTTTACAAATACAGCAGCACTTTGAAATTATTCAATGACACAAACAAACCATACTTATTTTAGATCCTATTTTTTTTTAAACAGAAAACTCAATTTTTTCCCTTGCTTTATTAAATCATTAGTTGGCATAAATGAGACAAGTTGTTTAAGGAACATTGTAAAGTTTTTTAATTCATCCAATGGAATCTACATTCAGATCTGGAACTGTAGAAAATTTCACTCTTTGAATTAGAAATTAGATTAGATAGAGTCAGAGTAATTGATTACAATGGAATATAATTTGCATTATAATGCATTTCTTTGTACTTAATTGCTATTTGTTAATTAAAACTCGCAACATTTTTAAAAGACTGTTGAAATTTAGATCAACAATTCAATTGCTTTTTTTAAATATAAATTTTTGTTTATGTTTACAGTTATCAATTTGTTAGAAATAAGTTTGTATCGCAAGATTAAACATTCCTTTCATAATTGTTTTTATTCTAATCTTCCTTTTGCACTTGTTCCTTCAAATTATCTTGAAAGTATAAGAAGCATACTATCTGAAACGAAAAGGAAGAATATCAGCGATGTGAAGGTCTGTGGTGTATGTATAAAGGATTGATTGCTGCAAATGTTGAACATAAAGTATACAGGAATGCTATGCATTCGGTTAAAAACAAGGGTTTGAGTGATGTATCTAGATAGGAATGAATGTACATCATATTGAAAGGTATGTCTACAAGAATAGCAGGTTTGAGGAAAATAGGAAAAGTATACTTCAAATTTTGATACATGTGCATTTGTGAGAATATACCCAATTCTTACTTAGTGGAGCTGAAATGGAGAATAATGCATAAATCCAGCAATCCAAACAAATTGTTTTTACTTTTCCCCAAGGGCATCAAGAGATTTAACTCTCGTTCCAAGGAAATTCTCTTATAAGCAAAGGTAAAACTTTTTCTACCCTTTAATTTAGAATTTCTGAACAGATTAGAACTTTATTCTAATTCATGATTGTTAACTTTAAATTATTACTTGTACTTCTTAATGTTGGCTTTTTTTCCTTTCGAAAATACTATTTTGTAATTTCTCGGAATAACCATTGATAGTCCCCCGTGACCACTTCAAATATAAAATTGCCAACTGTTATATTCTACACTTTCATTTTTTTTTATTGTTAAAACTATTTCTTTCTTTTCCAGACTTTATTCCAGCAATGCTGTAACAATGGTTGTAATTACTTTTCTATAACAATATGTATTAGCTTTTAGAAATGTTTATTTTTTCTTTTAGATTCAAAGACTCTCTTGCATCTTTCTTTCGTTTGAAGACAAATCAGAGTCTGTTGAAAAAGATGTATACTCATTTAAAGGATATTTTGAATTTCTGGATGCAAAGTGCTACATCAGGTTTGACCCTCCTTTAAAATGTTATTTTTACCAGCTGAATTTTATTTTTAAAAACTAAACTCAAGTGTAGAAGTGGTATTCAATATAGTATTAAAATAAAATAAAGAAACTTACCGAGGTCTCTTGGGACAACTTTTCCTTGGATACTTGGGATTTCTCATCAGCTTCAATGTCGGAGGTCTCCTGAATTTTACAGAAGTTCTAATTTTTTTCACCCTTGTTCCATGAACACCCTTCACCACCTTTTTCTTGACAGCTAAAGCCTTTGCTTTGGTTTTGCTAGCACCATGTTTACCTTTACCCTTAGGGCCAACTTTCTCTGATTTAGCTGCAGGAGTTGCAGCAGCAGTGGCAGCTTCAGATGCCGGTGGAACATTTTCCTTCTTTGTTTCCTTGGGTTTTTCCTTTTTTTCAGCAGTTGCTGCAGGAGTTTTTGCAGCTAAAACCCAAAAGAGTTTGAATTTAATACCATACTTAATGAAAAAAATTACTTACAAAGTATGCCTAGTTAACTAAACACAAATCTAACAAAGTTGAAGATAACAGAAACACATAAAATAATCACAAATAATGATATCAAATGCTTCTTACTGTTATTTTTCTGAAATGCATGTCATGAACAGGAAAGGGGTGCAGTTAGCAAAATTTGACAATTTATTGCCAATGTCCAGTTGACAGAACTACATAAATTTTAACGCACAGGGTATCTACAAATTATTTTAGCAATTTCATAAGGTAATAACTTTTGAAATATTAAATGAAATCTACTCAATTAAAGTCAGATTAATAGTAATATATCCCAAGTTTATTCATAGAGTGCATTAGGCGACATAATGCAAGAATTTGTGGGGGAGTCTGAACATTTTCATGCCATCCTTAAATATGAAAGGTAAAAGTAATTCATGTGAAGTGAGTTTTTCGAATGTTCTTCCGTCATTTTTCTTTCACTGAAAAGACTGTTACAGGAACTAATTACCTGAACATGTTAGATTTTAATTATGTTAAAGAAAAAAATGCCAGGAGGTTGCATTTCTCAACACGATGACACTTTCTCACAACCATGACATTACATCTTAGATCAATGTTGGAGTAAGATGTAATGTCATGGTTGGTGATGGAGTAGTTATTCAATTTTCACCATGATCACTTGATCTTTCACTGCTAGATTTCAATATATGGGGTTTGGGAACTAAAATCGGGAATCTGCACTGTAATTAATTTGATCAACAGAAACATGCATACAAATTGCTGAAATGCAGCTGATTGCTGACAAACATGCAAGAACTTTTTTTCCCAATGGTTAATTTACAGTGAAAATGAAAGGAAGTGATGCAATAATTGCGATATTGGCAAACTGGCTATTTATCTAACAGTATTAACTATATGTTTTGTAAATTGCATGCAATAACTCATTCTTTTTACCAATTAATTTGTAGACACTCTGTATTGTAAACAAAGTCAAATACAAAGTTATTCATGAAAAGCCACCATTCTTGAGAATGCTATACGACTTAATTTCAAATAAATTTAAACTCCCCTAAGTCATTCTGTAGCTAGGGTAATTTTCTGGAGCACTTGGCACAGCCAGGCCTTTACTTAGGTCTTAGAGTTTATACCAGGGGTGGCCAACCTTTTTGGTAAAAGTTCCACTATCAGATAGTATATCATTATGCGTGCCACGTCTTTCTTTTTCAACAAATCAAAACACATAAAAAGATGAATAAAAAGTTACTTATTGCCCAATGGTCATGTATACTGAGATGGGCATAGTAGGCCTTGACCCTCATGGACTCTTGTGCTGGATTAGAACTTGCTACGTTTGGATCCGAAGCCCAATAACATGACCACTAGACAGAAGTAATCACTCCTGTCCAAAGGCTTATTTGCATACCACCACAATAAGCCAGCTTGCACAATAATGAAAGTGTTCCTTACATAATTTTTCATTGTAATTCAATCAATTATGTTTTTCATAAATTTTGAGGTGTTTTGTCTCAAACAGCAGTATTTTTATAAAATTGTAAGAAAACTTATTTCTCACTATATTTTCAATTTTTTCAATAAGTATTCGAATGCCACTGTACAACTCTGCCGTTCCACACATGCCGCAGGTTGGCCACCCCTGGATTATACACAGCATGAAATGACTGACTCGCCCATGAGTAATTTAAAGTAATGGAATTTAAGATAATAGGAATCATTCTAAATCTTAGAAGATATTAGAAAAATACTCCATTTAACTCTAGGAATTAAATTTAGATTTCCTCATACCTTAGATCCTTAGTTAAATCCTATTTCTGTCCACACTTTTAATACTATTGCAGTCATTGTCCTCTATTGACATAAAAGTCTAGCAATAGCTATTGGTAAGTACACTGATTACACATATAAGAAAAAGATAAAAATCAATAGAGATGAAGAAACAATTTAAAAACCAAGTATACTGAATAAACAAAAGCTGTTTAGATGTCTAAACCACAATCTACTAAAAAGATGATCAAAATCTAGTATCTTATTGACTAAATATTAGCATTTCATAAAATTTTCCTCTTACAATTCACCGCCCACACACTATCAAAACCTAACATTAAACAGAACATACCATATTTTCACATATTCTACATAGGCTCTTGTAAATTCATTCACAATAAATTAATTTTCAGAAGCTTTGCAATTAATATTCTAGACTGGAAAAAAAATTTGCCAGATACATCGAAGAAATTTTGATCTCGTACTTAATTAACTACAATGACAGTAAATAATTAGTTTTAGCTAGCATCTTCCTTGATAATTTCTCAATATTTAACAAGTTATACCACTTTCTTTACCAATACACATGCTTGCAATTACATGAAAACTTAACACTTTCCAGATGAGCACCTGTTACCAACAGTTAGGCCTAATGTATCATACCTTGCCATTTAAAATCCTCAATTAATGTAAAACTTTTCACATTTCAATGAGAATATTCTTAACAATCAATATTCTTTCCATCGAATTACTGCAATTTTAATCGCATATATATTTATTTTAAGTATTGCAGTACCCACGAGGTCTGAATCAATGACTTCCATCACACAATGGTTCATACATAACAATACTACAAAAAATTACTATGAAGCAAAAAATACACATTTTCTAACAAAAAAGATTTTTAAATAATTACGTTTCTCAGAAGCTCCTTTCTTGGATTTGGGTCCCATTTTCCAATTGTTACGCGATACCGCAGAAGCTTCTCAAGCACACGTTTTCAGATTTTAAAATTGACCGATGCCAGATGCAAAAACGTAATTAGTTGTCTCTCTAATAATGTGTCGATTAAATTTTTAGTTTAATGTCTTGAAATTGTTATTTAATGCTCCGTGTGATACTTTGTGGATTTTATAATAGTTTTGAATACAAAAAAAAAAAATATCTTGAAATTATTGGAAATTTGATCTTTTAACCAATTTTCACAACAAAAAAGCAATAAATGAACAAGTGCAGTTATGCGCTTTACTTAAATTAAAATGAACGAAATAAGTAATTTTACGCATATTTAAATAATCATACAAACAAAAATATAGTTGATTACAATAATAAAACTAATAGTAATCCAATTATTCCAGTGTTGTTGTTTTTTAAAAAAAAAATACTTTTAAAAGTTTTAAGGGTCCCGTAGACAGAAATTCCAACTCTAAAACGATGAAAGCGCCCTCTTCTGGGAGGGGAGAATGGGCGTTTCTAAAGGAAAGGCCAAGTACTCATGAGTACTGGTCTTAATGATCGGAGGTAAATAGTTCCTTCATAAAAGATAAATTATATGCCTTTTTTTTCTTAATTTTCAACATTTTCTTGACTTTGAAATAAACATTTTTTTCAAGCTATTATTTTCCCAAATTTGAATTTATTTGATCCCATTTTCTGATGATTATGTTCTGACAGCTGTCATGATGAAAGAAAATGACGTCACAGAATGATACAAGCCTCTTCTACAACAGTTGAGAGAGGGATTCTAAGTGCAAATGGAGCTCGAGACAGGAACCCCCCCCTCTCTTTCGCCTTCTATTTTTGTTCTTGGAGGGTCCAGTTTACAACCAACTGAAGACTATTTATATGACAACTGACCCCTCTTTTACTGCCCACCCCATGGTAGTTTTCAATTACATGAAAACTGTGCCTGACATTCTAGTTATACAAAGAAACACTGCTTTTTTTACGCTGTTTCGTTTCTGTTTTGAGGAACATCAGTTTTTCATTTGAATTTTATAAAAATATAAGTTTTAGTTAAGGCAGAAACCTTAATATATATATATTTCTGTACATTCAAAACAATTTTCTGTAATATTCTTCAATATTAAATTGCATCAAAACCCTTTTTTAAAAAGTTTAATGACAAGAGAAATTTATAAATTAATGGAATGAATAGTGTAATGTGATTTAAATTATTCTCTTTCCTGAAATACTTCAGGTCAGTTCTTTATTTCCGATTCAGTTCAATAATTTTATTCAAAAACGGTTTAAGACATGTAACAAAAAAAATCTTGTATAAATTTAATAAAGTACAGTGGCGTAACTACCAATGGGCTAGGTGGTGCCGTGCACAGGGGCCCTTGAGCTCAGGGGACCCTCACGCCTTGACCACCAAGCAAGTCGAGCTTGCGATAATTTCTCCCATAATTGAGGTAAAAATGTAAAAGATTGTTACATAGCTGTAATCATGGCAACTCCGTTGAAAGTAATTTCAAACTTGTAAGGAATTCCCCTAAATTCTTTCCTTTGTTTGTGTATAGTGTTGCGAATTTTACTTATTAAAAAGTTTATATTATTTTTCAATTTTTTCATTTTTCTTATCTTTACTTGAAAATGAACATCAAGTTCCATGAAATGTCTTACCATACATCTAAAAAAATCTACACAGGGAGCTATTTCTTCTCGGTCATTTTATTTTTTATTACAATATGATTCATAATAAGCTATTTTCCTGTTTCAATGTTTCGCAATCTGGTATCTGCAACAGACTGATGTAATTTTGACCCCCCTCCTCTGTTTTTTCGTGTGTTTTTATTTTAAATAAATATAATATTTCTGTATTATATTTTCTTGTTTGTGCATATTCTTTTTATCATTTCCTATCTATCACATGTCAAATCGAGCCTGGGTAATCACTAAATTCACAAGGAAACTCATATGCATACATGTAAGTAGTTTGTAGCTTTGCTTTCCTATGTTCTGCAGAGCTTGACACATGGCTGATGTGAATCAGCTTTGTGTATATATATATATATATATATATAAAATACTCTAATATATTTTTAATTAATAAAACTCCACCAATATTCTCTCTTTTTTTTTGCACCAAGACCTTTGGATACCTAGCTGCCACTGATAAAGTATATTGAGCATTGGTTTTGGGACCCACACAATTTTTTGGAAGAACAGTTTTAGTGTTGGAATTTCTAATATAAATTCAGTTACAAAAAAGGAACGAGTCTTACAGTAGTCGCATATGGTGTGTAACATCTGACATGTTATCCTGGTGAATACGCAATAGTAACATAAATCCTGAAAAAAATTAATCGGGTATGATTGGAAATAATTTTCTATCGAATAATTTTATGTTTAATGAAAATTTTATTTAATTAACACAAAGAGTCATGTAATTTTTTATCAAAAATAAATATTCTTGTTCAATTTGGGGAAGACATACACACAATAGACTTATGATGACTAAAATATGACACATATACTTGATATTTTAAAGTATTTAATAACCTTTGAAAAACAAAATCAATAACAGTAGTACTGTTAGTTGTCGATATATTTCGGTTTGTGTTCATTTCGAGCTTGAGCTCATCATTCAAAAAAGCTATGAGCGGACAATCGTTAAGTTACCTGACTGACAAACAGATTTGGGTTCGGCCGTTTGTTTCTGAGAGATTTGTGTTCGTTGCAAAAAAAAATCCCTTCTGCGTGGAGTTGAATTTTGTGCAATTCTTTTCGGCTGTACTCCTTCAGTTTTTAATTTTTTTTCTCACGTTTCTTTTGTCGAAAATCCCGCATACATTCTGCTTGGATTTAACCGTCTCGGCAAATCACAAAATCGTTTTAAAGTTATTGTATTCCAGATTTTAATTTCATTTAACTTTTTTCACCAATCATACTAAATATTTTTCTTATTTATCACACTAATGTTATATTTTTAATCTCACAAACAGAAACCAGCAATATATTTTATAAAAAACAATAAAAAGAATTTAAATCAGCATTTAAAACCGTGGAGGAATATATACCATAATGACTAAAGACGCGCATTCCCAAGTTCAAAAAAGGTCATGAAGAATACAAAGAAACTGTAAACTCAAGTGTCATTCTCTATCCGATCTTGGCTTAGAACAGGGATGGCCAACTCAAATGACCTTGCGGGCCACTTCGGAAAAACATTATAATCCTGCGGGCTGCAAACAAAATTATATATCTTTATATTATATTTAGACCCATCACAAACATTTATTGCAATGAAAATTTAAAACGGAATGAATTATTATTGATTTCATTATTTTTCATCTATACAAGCATAGATAATTTATAATAATAATGCAAGGATCAAATATGTCTAATTCTAGCAATAGGCAGCGCGATGGAGTTACAGGAATCGAGTGTGATGCTGCGCTGCAATACCGCTCACTTCTAAGAATGTATTAAAATAAAAGAAAGGTAATAAAATAGAAACAGTTATGAAGTATATTTGTTACAAAACACTACATTAAAAACAAAAATATTGTACAAAATAATCATATTTTGTAATGAATCTCGAGGGTCGCAAAATTATTCAAGGCCGCGGGTTGGCCACCCTTGGCTTAGAATTACAAAGTCTGTCTCAAATAACATATATGGCTCTAGAGCAGTGGTCTTCAAACTTTTTCAACTCAAGGAACCCTTTGAACTTGAAAGTGTTTTTGTGGAACCCCTAGAACTAGAAAGTGTTTTCGTAAAACCCCTAGAACTAGAAAGTGTTTTCGTGGAACCCCTAGAACTAGAAAGTGTTTTCATACAACCCCATTCCAATCAGAATTTCCCGGGATTTTTGGGGAAAATCTCTAATTCCTCAGCTGTCAAACATTCAAATTGGGGAGTGAGTGAGTGAATATTAACGTCACACTGTTCAGCTACACGAGAGCTTTTGGTAACGGACCTCGTCATTTTGAACCATGGTCAAGTGACGAGGATGACACCTGAGATAGCACCTCATCTCCTAACTACCACACTAAAGGAAGGACGTTTGAGCTCTCGACAGATTTAACGAGCATCGCTCCCTTACACGGTGGGTCTTTAGTGGTGCTGGGCTTGAACTTTAAAATTGTGGAACTATTTTTCTGTATTTGTACTTGCAGTGCATTCTTCATAGCGCATTAACTTTGAATTCATTTTGAAAAAAAAAAGCATTGATGAGTTATCTTGAATAATATATGAAACACATGTATAAATGAAAATGAAAAATGTAAATACTGCTTTCCAGACAGAAATTTTAAAAAAAATTTCTGCAATGTTATTTCTAAGTTCAATTTTCAGTGAAGGAAATAAAAATGGAATAAAAACATCAGTAGCAATAGTAAATTAATTGAAATTTATATGTTTTAAGAAGAAACTATTAATGTTACTAAAAATATTCTTAAAATTATGGAAAACTTTCTGATTTATTTTAAATCAATGGTATTTCATCTTCGGAATATTTGAATCTTATTTAAAATGCGATGATCAATAAATCCATTTAGTATGTGGAAACTTTCACAATATTTGAAATTAACAGCGGAACAAGAATTTAGAAAAAAGAAATACACACTTTTCTTTCCAATTCCTGAAATTCTGTCCTATATTCTTTTTTCGTTTAATCGAAAGAAATAATTTTTTTTGAAGCTGGGACGATGATCCATTTTATTTAATAACTGAAATAAACTGTGCAAAATAAGTTTTAAAACAGCAGATATTCAAATAACTTAAACTTGGAAAAAAACACATGAATTTCAATTT